>JASDQU010882881.1:7414-28656 GCA_032191745.1 Picea mariana
GTTATTTCTAGTTGTGATTGAAACTATATTTAAGGAGGCCTAACCTACCTTTCTATCAATATATGAAAGTTACTGTTGGGTATGTGTTATATTATTTGCACGAGTAGTAGTGTTTGAGCATATGCATTGGGCGTGTAGGGGTTCGGGGGCAGCGCCCCCAAATTTTTTTTTTCTGCATGGAGACCGCATTTTTTCTACCTTGGGACGACATTATATTTAGGTGGTTTTTCGGCACATGGTTTCTTTGCCGATGGTTTTCTATTTTCGGTTAAGGAATTAGGGTTTTGGACTAATCCAGGTCATTGGGTTAGGGTTGTGGATGCCGCTGGCTCCTATATGTATTTTGTATTGTAAACATTGTAACATGATGAATACTATAGAATATGCTGGTTTTCCTGGTTTGGGTTTCCAGGGGAAAAATCTCTGTGTAATGTTTGTATTTGCCATTGTATCTTTTCTGTTCCTTTACTGAATATCTGTTTGCAGTAGATATTGTACAAGGTTAGAATTTATAGTTAGAAGAGGTAGGACTTTTTCATTCAATCACTAAAGATGGCCATTTGTGCCTACCCTTTATGTGTTGGGATTTGAAGTTGTATGATAGTTGATTTCCCACAAAGTGGGATGAGGGATCACTAAGGGTATTACTCTACCTTTTCCCGGAGAAGGAAACTTGTTAGTGATAACTTCATAGGTGGCTCCTTCCTCACCCTCCTTGTAGAGAAAAATTGATGGAAAATAGGATGGAATGCCTTCACATTTTCTGCACAATGTCTAAATCCAAAATTCAAAGGGCCCAAACTCAATTCTATTGACAAAGTCCTATGAAATAGAAGATGGTCACAAATCTATTCTGGGAAATTTTAAAAGTTTTTGGGAATCCTCTTTGCACTTATTTCTATTTTCCCAAGGATATATGGGAGATGGTTGTTCTAAGGGTGGAAAAATATTGAAAAATGACTAACTATACCCTTAACTTTGGCTACTAGGTTTTAAATACACAACATACTCTTTGCTGCAACCCATACTTATTATTTCTATTATGTCCCCTTGGTCACTGCTTACCAGATTTCATAAATCACTTTGGAGATTTCCTTAGGAAAATACTCAAAGAGATAATTATGATTTAAATAGAGTTAATTGGAATCTTCTCTATACTTCCAAACATTAGGATGCGATGGGGATCATCAAAACTCTTATGGAGGGATAGACTCTATGTGCCAAGTGGATTATCCAATCCCTTGAAGGAATGGAGGATTGTAAATCTATATTTATGTATTTGTTATTTGGAATCTTTGCTAATGATTTAAATAAAGTTAATTGTAATATTTATTATACTTCCAAACATTAGGATGGGATGGAGATCATCAAAAATATTATGGAGGACTAGACCATATGTGCCAAGTGGATTATCCAAGCTCTTGAAAGAATGGAGGATTGAAAATCTGTCTTTATGGAGGAGCTTCTTTTGGCAACAAGTCATGGGTGTGTTTGAATTTACAAATATTAATCATCACCATGGTAGTGGTTAAAAGTAAAGAACTTTTTTTTCTTGGAGCATTTATAAATCTTGCGAGCCTATTAAGCCCTTCTTGAATTGGATAGGATAATTACTAGAATTTTCCATATCTTTTTATTGAACACTTGATTTGTTGGTTTCTTATCCTCTTGCATGAAGGAAATAATCTAGCCAAATGACCTTCTTGGTTTTCATTCCGTATATTCAATGCAAGAGGAACTAGATTTATACTTTATTCTTTAACTCCCCAACAAGAGATTGGTAGGCAACGATTGGAATATTCCAATGCAAACAAGATTGTCTTGGATTGTGTAAATATCTCATTCCAGAGTCCCTGACGTTATTATTAGGGCTTCAATTTTCAACAACTCATGGAAGGAAAAGAATAAAAAAAAGTGTAAGGAATTTAAGAAGTAAAAGAAATCAATGTCTATAGGTGGTTATGTTATAAACTTATTGTGGATTCCTCACTCAACAAAATTTGAAGCTTTAATGTAACAACACAACCCAACATAAGCTAATTGGGATGGTTTTACTTGCTAATTTTCCCCCTTTTATATTCAAGTGAAGTAATTTAATAACAAAATAATATTATAAGAAACATAATAATGTGTATTTATAATCCTTCACCTTGTTAATGACCAACCCTTGATCCAAATTATTGCTTCATAACCAAATTCCCAATAATGGGCTAATCACACACAAGGTGAATCTTTCCATCCAACCAATGCAATGCTTGAACTGGGTGCTTCCCCCCAAGAAAGGGCTCAAGCTCAATGAGTATATAGGTTAAGGATAAACACTTTAGGAACTCAAAATAAATCACTTATCCACCCAACAATCACATCAATGGGTGAGCCATCCAACTAATTAGCTATGTGTGGTAGAGAGGCCTCTAAAATTACAACACCCTAATACCCCTTGGGGTTATGGTGTGAAGGGGAACCCATTCTATCTCCTGATGTGCCCTTGGTTCGTCAGGTACACCTCTATTTGTGGAGCCCGAAAGGATGAAATTCAATTTCCAAGCTCAAATAATGGGGATTGCTACCCCTGGTTGCTTAGGTGCACCCACATGCTCATCTTCCCACTCATACATGTTGGAGCGGTTATTAGGATTATCTCATAAAATGCATATATATTACAAATCTCTTCCTAAAGGAAGTAATCGAAACAATCCACATAAATCCAACCCATTCACATAGGAAAACATCTTCCTTTCCAATATTTTACAAAGTAATAGCTCCCAAGAATGTCTCTTAGCCTTCTAATTCCTCCTCTTGAATACACTTGGGATGGAATTAAAATTACGAGTAAAAATACAAGCATTACAAAATGGGTAAAAGGTGAAATGAAACTCATCACGTTTTGTAGTTTTACCCCAAATTAACCTAGAAAGTAATTTCAAGTCAATTTTCCCCTTCCTAAACTCACTAGGGACCAGGACTAAGCAAGCCATCCTCATTGAGAAAGAGTCCCATCCCTTGGGCATGATTTCCACAACTTATTTAATATCCATTAGGATTGCTCCCATTATTTGACCCATGCTAGTGTGGATCATGGGAAACATAACCTACACAAGGTTAGCTTTACAAAAAACATCACAATATTTTATCAAATCATGAACCATAATGTATTATACCTTTCCAATTATCATTGGGGAACAAATTAAATAATCACCAAGGGAATACTGAGTCCAAAACATCATCTCCCAACCAAGCATTATAGTGTTTGTCATTATTTAATAATTAAGTTCCTTAATGAAGTATAAAAAACAACAATAATGCACTAGGACGAGGTGTTACATTTAACTAAGTAATTCCACTACATCTTTCATCTTAAAAGTGCATGGAAACCATTCCTAGAACCTAAAAAATGTTTCTTATCTTGATGACTTATCTTGGGTGGACTTGTTGTAGGTGATAGAACTAACCTTCTTGGAATTCCCCAACCCTCTTTCCATTTACGCGGTTAACCTAAAATCCTCAAACATCTCTTCTAGTATTTCCACTTTGCTATGTTTTTATCAAAGTGGGTCTTAAAATTCTATGGACAATTTTTTACTTCTCTTCTATCATGGAAATATACCTTCTTAGGGGACAATTTTCCATGGGATATCAACCTTCATTTTTTTATGACTTGTTAGAAATGATGTTTTATTATTAAATTGTAAAAAGAGGATACGATCTTTTTAAATTAGGCCCTAGCAAGTATGACTTTTTCATAAGTTGATAAATGTTGATTTGTGCTAATATTTTATTGTAAATTACATTCAACCAAAAGGTTGAGTTGGATGTGGTGCTTTTTCACCAATTTCTAGGTTACTAGGGAGGGACACCTTGCACTATGATCATAGACCCTCCTATTGATTTTGAATCTCTGATAAAAATTCTTCGAGTCTTGAACAATCTCGTCTTAGACACACCATTTTAAATAAAAACTACTTCAAAATTCAAATAAGAAAATCCTTTTAGAAATCTAACTACCAAAACCATCTCCCCCTTCCTATCCCCCAACCATTTCCCACTTGCACCTACCTTCCCTTCATTCATGGTGTCACTAATTTTTTTTCTAAAATCCTCAAAAAAGAGAAAGAAAATTAAAACCATGTTCAAACCCCATGCTACTATTAAAAACCTTTTCAACAATGTTAAAGAAAAAACGTAGCTCCTCCTACATTAAGCAGTTTATGAGATTCCTTGTTCTTGTGGCATTTGATACATTGGTCAAATTGGCCGATCTATAAAACCAAGACTTAAAGAACATGACCTTGACACCAACCATAATTGCATTACCAACTATGTGATAGTTGAGCATTACCTTCACACCAAACACCACATATGATTTCATAGAAGAAAAATTATTTTCAAAACACAACATTTTTCTATTGTGCTTATTAGGGAAGCAGTTAAGATAAAAAAGATTCAAAATAATATTAATAGGGAAGATGGATTTAATCTTATCATATTGTGGCAACCTATAATAACCAAATTAGAAATCACAAAAATCCTAAACTTCACACCTCCCCCTCCCTTCAAGGCCTTACCACAGTTATTTTTATAAGGATTTTTTTTGGTTATTATAGGTTGCCACAANCTCATTGTCTTTTCTTTTTAGTATTTTCCTTTGTTCTTGATACTTTTCCCACCTCTTTAGTTTATTTTTTAGATCTTTTTTTTTCTCTTCCCCCCTTTATCGTTTTCCCTTTCACATTCTCTTTTATCGGTTTCATTCCCCATATATTTTCTTCCACCCTCTCTCTCCGATCTATTTCTTTTTTCTTCTTTTTTTTCTCCTTTGTTCTTTTTGGTCACTTTTTAAAATCCACCCTCCTTTTTGTGTTATCTCCCACTATTTGTCCCTCACCTATGTCTTTTTAGTCTCCTTTCTATGTTACATCTTTATTCAACCCCCCAACACCATTTTTTCCCCTCCTTTATTCTTTCTGGTCACTTTTTAAAATCCATCCTCCTTTTTGTATCATCTCCCACTATTTGTCCCTCTCTTATGTCTTTTTAGTCTCCTTTCTATGTTACATCTTTATTCACCGCTCCCCCCAACACCATTTCCCCCCCTTCCTCCTTATGTCATCTTAGTTCTTCTTATGATGTTTCTCTTTCTCCTTTAATTTTTTTCTCTCTTATTTTTTCCCCTTTTAATTAAGTTTTTTCCTTTTTCTTTTTATTCCATTTTAAAACCTTTACTTTATATAAATTTGTTTTTCCTCCAATTTTTTTAAAGTTTTTTTTCCTTTTATTCCATTTTTAAACCTTTACTCTCTATATAAATTTGTTTTTCCTCCAATTTTTCTTGTAATTTGTTATTTTTTTTTTATCATTTTATTTTTTATTTATAGAACAAGTGAGCATCTTTTTATTATTAAATAAAAAAAAATAAAAAAATAAAAATAAAACCAACATTCGAGATGATTTGGTTTCAAGCCAGTTATGACAACATATAAGAAATTTGTTTGCATACATCAATGTAATGCATGATAAAGAAATATACTTGTTTGTTTGTGGAGAATATACTTGATGGATTTGGATAGATGCTTATATGGAAAAAAATTATTTGCATATTCTAAAAGAATATTTTTTTTTTTTGGATATCAATAGCATTTCTTCAGTGACAATAAGTGTTATTGGATAAATCGGTAGGTGCAAACACTAATATATCTCCCTAGATCCACCTGGACCTAGAACAAAACAGGACATGGCATGACTCTTTCCCTAAGTTGCGGTCATTGAATCTACTACCAAGAAGGAATGAGCGACATACCTTTATATCGCTTCCTTAGGTATCTGTTGTTCTCGCTTCGCTCCGGTGCTCTTTTGAAATCAAGTCCAAGACAACACAAACCAACCAAAGTGAAGACAATAAAGTATATTCGATGTCAACCTATGCATATGATCAAGGAGTTATGCAATAAAATAAGAGTGATTTTATGGGAAAGGGACATGCTGCTGTATTATATTAAATGAAAGTAGAAGATACAACCAGATCGCCTTGATGTCGCAATCTTCGTTTCAGTGACCCTTGGTTCCAACACACACACTTGCTCTGCACTGGCATGAAGAAGATCCAATACAACTTGATAGACCAAATAGAGTCTTCAAGCTTCTATCGAAACATAGTTCTTCACACAATTCTTTCACGAATTATTCATTCAATCTTGCTTAACCTTTTCCATGAGAAACCTTTCAATATATAGGAGAAGGAGAGATGGTTAAATGGATGAGGATGATCCCACTAAATCTGAGAAGTCAGTAGGATGCCAACCATGCGAATTCCAACTCATTTTCTAGAAGATTCCCTTCTAGAACCTTCATGAACTCTTCTCTTTTCCAAGCTTTGAAATAGGTTCGCACCCTATCTATAGAGCAGACTGCGAACAGTTCGCACCGTAAGTTTGGGTTGGCTACGAGAATGAAGGATTTTTGCACCCTGTAATATAGGCAGCCTACGAACTCATCTTAAAAATGTGTTTTTTGGAAGGAGACAACAGTCACTTTTCTCGGGCAAAAAGTCCTTGTGGGAGCATGAATACATCACTTGTAGAGACATCACCAGAGTGACCAAAATCATGTGTAACTGAATGCCCCCCAAAGTATGAGGCCGAAACTTGTGATAGTTGAAATACTTTGTAAAATGCGTGTGTGTCAGAAACAAGGAGCGCACTTAATCAGAAACCTGTAAACAACCAAGCATCTGCAAAATATAATACCAGTTATGAGGTAGGCATTCCCATGCTCATATCACAAATGAATGGAATCATAAACGCAGGTCATGGCCACCAATCATACACCATGGATCCATGCCGTCAAAATGCTACATAGCCATAAGGAATACACTGTGGATCTATGCGAGAAGACTTGAATTAAGATGACATAGCTACATGACATACAAAGTGGATCTATGTGCCGATACAAATCATACATACTCCATCGCAGCCTGGATCAAAAAAGATGAGACCCAGGGTGTTTAATCTCGTCACCTAAAAGTATGAATCTAACCATGTGATTACATGTGCTGAAGTCGAACATGGTAGAAACCACTTGATTACCGGTCATTGATGAAAAATGTTAACAAGTGCGAGGGAAATCACCATTGATGTCAATGACTCCCAAGGTACCAAAGTACAATCCGAATGAATGCGAATGCATGAGATGAAGTCGAGCACTCGGCAGAATCTCTCGATCAGGGATCAATGATGTGAAACCCCTGTCGAAAGTGAAGAGACCTACCATTAAGGCATGCAGGTTCCAAGGTACTAAATGATTTCTAAGTCTCATTTCCGGATAATGAGTTGGAGTCGATGGAACAAGACTCGTCACAGGAGGGCCTTGATGTATCCCCCATCAATGACACGAAATAAGTAACAGATTTTGAGGATGAAACAGAGTATGAATACGGGTCGAAACAGACACAGGGAAGGCTGACATAGTAAGAATGGACAATTGCATATGGCCGACTCAATAGAGGGTCGTGTGAACTTCTCTTGAACATATGAACGACACGACCAAGGAATTGGCAGCACTGACTCAAAGATTATCCAAGATATGACCTTGTAGCAAGTCAGCCGAGAGACAAATGGATTTCCCAACCCGAATTCAAATCACAAATAGGGGGTGTCATGTTCAAGAGAGACACTTACTGCCATTAATATGAATACGAAAACACATCCCTTTCCAAAAATTTCCCCCACCATTTTTGGCGAGTACCTCTTTATTTTTACACAAGCTTGAGGAGGATAACATATGCTTATCGATGTAAGATCATCCTTTGGATGAGTCCCTCAGAGTATGTTTAACGAACCCTATGAAGGAGTGGTTCGGTCCCATTGCGGGTCTTTCGATGTTTGTTTAACGAGTCCAAAGATAGAAAACTCGGGGGTTTTTCATGTTTTGAGAGTCTGAAAAACACTTAAAGAGAACTCTCTCAGTTCCTTTTTCGTAAAAGAGTTTGACGAGACCGAAAAAGTGATAAACTATCGCCCGTCGAATTTTTTTTCAAATACTTTAACGAGTGTGAAAAGAACAAGATCGCTCGACCATCTTTTCATTTTTATGGAGCATGAAAAGAGATTAAAGGATACTCCTTAACGTTTGTCATTTTCGTGTTACCATGACGAGTGCGAAAAGATGAGAAAAAGTATACTCGGTTACGTTCTCATATATTTTCGAGCGTGAGAACGAACGAAGACTGAGCTCGAGGTTTTTTCTAAAAAACCCTAAAAAAAAATCATAAATGCGACAAAAGAAAAAACACCCGTACCCCCTCGTTCGGACTTCGAAGTTGCGATATCTATGAAAAACCACACTCACAAGACTATTAGGGTATTAGGCTTTATAGACAAAGTAATAAAAATAATATAAAAAAAAATAGTAAAAAGTGAATAAATACGAGTAAAAAGAGATTTTTACCATTTCATTGTGATTTTGCCAAAAACTTGTCCAACATACCTCATTTTCCCCCAAATTTCTTTGCTCGATTGTGGGAGGCACAAGCGATCATTCGGCGAACCGTTTCAGCCAACGAGGTAATCTCTTGATTCTCTAACTTTTCCATGGTTTATTTTTGGTTTTTATTGGCAATGTTTTGGGTTTTGAGTCCATTTTAGGGTCGGAACATGCACCCAAGCATTGTCGCAGGTGGGCAATGCGAGAACTGCGAGAATCTCGCACTATGCAAAAGGCTCACCTGCAGGGTCCGAAAAATGGATTTTGAAGTAAGGTTTTGCTCAATAAAAATTATGCAAGAGTTTACAACAAGTTGCTGACTTCCCTCTCATGGCTCTTTTGCAGGTGTTTAACCATGACAATGTTGGAATGGAAAGAAAGGGAACATGAGGAGGATGATGCCATTGCCAGGAATGACCCAGGTATTGTCGCTGCCCTCCGGGACTGTGGGCTATTGTTTTTCAGGATTCCGGGCATGAGAGCCCAACTCAGGTTGTTGGAATACCTAGTCCACATGTGGGACGTGGACCAACATTTATTTCATGTGGGAGTCCATACGATGACCCTAGATATCGAGGATATCTATTTTATAACGGGGTTGTAATGACGTGGATACCATGCTACTTTGGCGGGAGGTAGAGGTGGCGGACTCCCTATGAGCGAGTATTGTCGCCAGTATTGTGTTCCCGAGGCAGAGAGAAGCAAGGGTAAGGTTGCCATTTGGGGGGTCCAAGATATGACCCTATGGACCATCTTGTTTACTATTGCACACATGGTTGAGAGCACGGCTCCACACATGGCTCTCCAGATCTATTTCCAATATGCCATAGAGTGCACAGAGCCTCGGGTCTTCAACTGGTCGGATGTAGTTCTCCTGCAGTATGAAGAGACAATTGACGAAGTGCAAAAAGGGTGACTTGAAGCAGTTTGGGTATGGATCACTTTTGGTGTCATTCTTCCTCGAGAGGTTCCCACTGTTGTGATTACAGGTTGATTGGGGTTTACCGGCCCCACAAGATACGAGGATGCTGAGGTGGTGCAACCTCATGGCTCGACACATAGCAGGGCCTATAATCAAGTATTATGATTCATTTTTTGACTGGTTGAGGCTCCAGATGCTGATGATCAACGACTATGCATATGTTGGTTTGGATTTCCGAGGGGATCCAGATTTGGCCCTACCTGAGGATACTCAATGGGGCGACTTAGGTAAGAAGTACACATTTTGTTCTTTTTAAATGTTTTTCCAAATTTTATCATATGAAATGTTTTTATGTTTATCCAATAACTAATCAAAAAATTTCTTTTTGATGACACAGATGTGGGGCCATATCGACCTCCAGGAATGTCTCCTATTCAATGGCGAGGAGAAGCAGCTCCAATGGCAATATGGGATGCCGAAGACTACGAGGCAGTGGAACAAAACTTGGAGGGGTTGACCACGAATGTACCGGATATTGGGGAGATCCCGAGACGTTACCAACGCCATACTGTGGGCGTGTCTGAGTCTCTCAGTCGACTGCTCCGTAGGGTAGCTCAAGCAATTGTGTGTTATCATGAGAGTCATCCGTGACGCTACTTTGTAGAAGCCATGGGCTTCATATTTTGAGATTTTGATCCTTGGATAAAAACTTTTTGTAAAAACTTTTGATCGTTATATACATATATACGGCTTCTACCGGTTTGTTTTGTGTTGTGTTATACATGTGATGTGTGATTGGTTTATAAATACCCCAAATGTCTGTCTAACACATAGTTAGCTAATGCATCAATCAATGTATTTAGACATCTAGGAATGTGCTGATATTTGATATAATCAAAATAACGTTCAAAGAGGTGAATTCGTAAATATACCCGTAATAAAGTAGGACTTCTGATAGCATAGACATTACTTAACTGTAGTACTACTAGCTACGAATCGAGTCATATAACCAGGTGGCAAATATCAAGCGAAATAGAATCAATCAACAATTTGATGACGACGCTATATTCTGCAATATTATTGGTCGCACGACCGAGGCACACACCTCGTAGACTAATAAGTTCGTTTGTAGGGGCGTAAATTTCCCATGCAATAGAAGAAAGGTTCTTAGTACTACGGCTAGCGCCATCGACGAAGCCAATGTGGGGTGGCGAAGACTCCAACATCTAGAAACCAAGCACAATGCAAGATAAGCGGTCGAGGGCAGAGACTAAATAATGAAAAAAACATACTAAAGTAACAAAAAGTATGATACAATAAAATACAATCACTAATGCACAGGTGGTCTTAAGCATAGTACTTCTTTAAGTATAACCCATTTCTGGGTTCACTTAAAGGGATATCGTCGTAGTCCACTAACTCGTAAGCTCCTTTAGCTTCAAATTTTCTGGCTCCTAGCATATCTCAATTTTGTTTGTAAAGGAGAACCAGATCGCCTTCGGAGAAAATGCGTGGCTTGACATGTTTGTCATATTGGGCTTTGATGCATTTCTTCTGGGCTTGTATAACTAGGGTGGCATCGCGATGGGTTTCGTCTAATTGCATGAGATACAATAGACATTCTTCTTCGGCAGAAGTGTTTGGGAGAAGTTTGATGGCTAGTTTTAGGGAGGGTATCTCACATTCAATCGACAAGATGGCTTCTAGACCATAGACTAACTGGAATGGTGTAAATGCGGTAGCAGAATTAACGGATGTCCGGTAAGCCCACAATGCTGAAAACAACATCGTGTGCCAACTCGTTTTGTGAATCCCTATCATTCGTCGAAGCATGGTAATGATGATTTTGTTTATTGCTTCAACTTCGCCGTTGGCTTGTGGGTAATAGGGTGTTGAGTTGTCATGGCGAAGACCCAACTTTTCAGTGAGTTCGGACATCATGAAGTTTCTAAAGTGGCTACCGTGGTCAGTAATGATAGCTTGAGGAACACCAAACCAAGCAATGATGTGATTGAATATAAATAATGCTACAGTCCTTCTGGTATTGTCGAATGTTAGCATCGCCTTGGCCATTTCATAAAATAATCTACGGCTACAATAATGTATCCATGCCCCCCGACTGAGTGAGGGTGACATGCCATGAAATCGATACCCCATTTTGCAAAAGGACTGATGGAGACCACAGGGTGTGATCATATTTTATTGTTGTAGGTTTGGCAAGCATGGCATTTTTGGATGGAAATTATACAATCGTTGAATAAAGAAGGCCAAAAATACCCTGCTCGTAAGATCTTCTGGGCAGTAGCATACCTAGACATGTGACCACCACAGGATCCAAAATGGCAGTCATTTAGGGCTTTCTCGGCTTCGTCAAATGTGAGGCAGTTTCAAAAAATAGAGTCAATCCCATGACGATAAAGAGTATCATCGAGGATAATATACTGACGGGCTTGGTAGTGTATTAAACGGTGGTCAGTGCTAGACAAATTGGGCTGGAAAGTATGGGTCTGGAGATATATGATGATATCTTCATACCAAAGGTCATCGAAACTAATCAGGAAAAGGGATTCATCGGGTAATGAATCTGCCACTACATTTTTCATCTCAGAGCAGGGAAGGTCACATATCAACACGAAAAACACCAAGGATTTCTTGGACTTAGCACATTCAAATTATAAGTCAAACTCCTGGAGTATTATGATCCATTTGGAGTATTTTCCCCCTAGGAATTGGCGTGTAAGAATGTGTTGCATAGGGTTGCAGTTAGAAATTACCGTAGTCTTGCGAGAAAGGATATAGTGCCAGAAACATTGAAAAACTTGGACGGCTGCCAAGGTTAGTTTTTCAACATGTAAATACTTGGTTTCGGTAGTCGTGAGGCTCCGAATCAAGTAATAGATGACATGTTCCTCATGAGAATCATCCTCCTGGACGAGAACCATAATGATGGTATAGTCCAAGGCTGCAAGGTAAAGAAAATAATCCTGACTGTAATCAGGTGGGAAGAGTAGTGGGGTACGTGTCAAAGACAGTTTCAAAGCTTCGAAAGCTTTGTTGAGAGTGTTATCCCATATGAACTCAGAATATTTCTTGAGCAGTCACGTAAATCCAAGAGTTAGCTCAACATAGTTCATGATGAAACGACAGAGAAGGTTTTCCTTCCCTTGCAAACTTTGTAACTGGCGAAGTGAGGAAGGAGGAGGGAGATTGAGAATTGCCTCAACCTTCAAAGGATTTACCCTGATCCCTTGACGTGAAACAATAAAGCCTAGAAGTCGGCCAGATTCTACACAAAAACACATTTGTGGGGATTCAAGCGTATATGGTAAAACCGACATCGAAGAAAAATGGGGCGGAGGTGTATTAGATGATCTACACGGCGCATGGAATGAGCGGGTAAGTAATCTAGATATGACTGCATGATGTGCTTTGTATCGTGAAAGGCGTAAGACATAGCACGTTGAAAAGTTGCACCAGCATTCTTTAAACCGAATGGAAGCTTCCGGTAGGTGAAAGTGCCCCAAGGAAAAATAAAAGCGGTCTTGTGTTGGTCTGCAGGTACGATATTGATTTGATTATATCCGGAGAAACCATCCATCAGAGAGAAGATTTCACTTCTGACACAATCGTCGATGATCTGGTCAACGAAGGGGGTAGGAAAGTTGTCTTTAGGACAAGCTTTGTTAATGTCCCTATAATCAACGCACACGCGGATTGTGCCTTGTTTCTTGTCAATCGGAACAAGATTGGAAACCTAGTCAGTTAGAGCCACAGGGTAAATAAAACTAGATTTGAGAAGTTTCTCAACTTCAAGCTTGATAGAGACTGCTTTATGTGGGTGGACCAGACGAAGTCATTTCCAGACAGGTTTAGCACCCAGGTATGTCTTAATCTCATGTGCCATAATGTCGGGGTCAATCCCCGGCATTTCTTCATAGCTCCATGCGAAGACATCATGAAATTCTTGGAAAAGAGACTTGTAGGTGACAACTTCGTTATGGGAACACGAAGCTCCGATATGCACATTTTCGACAACTCCAGATTTTATAGATATGTTGAGGGGGATGGTGGGTGAGATATTACTTAAGTTCCCTTTGTAGAACATATCATGTGTAGACTCGAGAACGGTAGAAATGATGACAACGGTCGATGGGGTCGAGAGTCATTGGTAACCCTCGATGGTGCGTTGTTCCAGGAAGAGGATGGAACAATGATGTCCATCGTCCCAAGGGGTATCTTCCAAGAACATAATAGACATAATCATCTCATCTGTAGGAAAAGTGACATGGAATGGATCTGGAGACAAATAACCAAGAGAGGGGGTTGTCAATTGAATGGATTAATAAGTGGATTCGACCGGACTCAAAGGCATTTCATCGCCATAAAGAAGATGATCGCCGAGGTTGGGTACCATCCACGGGTTATAAGATGTAGGGGTTCTGTGAACAGAGGTGGAGATCATGTTGATCGAGGTGACAAATGGGTGTGGAACATCGGGTGGTGGGATGGGGAAAGTACCCATCAAAGAGGAATCTTTAATAAGACCCACACCGATGTTCTCATATCTAGGGGGGGTTTTTGCAATGAAAGGTACATTTCTGGTACGTGCATCAGAGTGAAAGAAGGCCAATTGGTCTACGGTAATTATGTTTCCTTGATGTGGGAAACGCACGACACAAAAAAGAGTGGACAAAACTGCATGCATGGAATCGATCCATCTACGACCAAGTAGAAGGTTGTAATCAAAAGGAGCATCAAAGACCTCCACTTCAACTTTGACCATTTTTCCTTCTAACGTAATAGGCAATGAAGGTAGGACACCGTAAGGCTTAAAGCCAGAGCCATTGAAGGCTTTGAGTGTGTTGTGGGATTCAGTCAAAGAAGGAGATTCGATGGATTTCCATTAAGTAAAAGACATGACACACGTCGAGGCACCCTCTTCAATAACTGTTCTACAAATGTTTTTGTCGGAGACAATAACTTGGATTTGGAATGCGATTTGAGGGGGTAACCTTGGAATGTGATCTTCCAAGTCAAAAATTATTAAATTCGTATCCATAGGGTCGATTCCACCAATAGCTTTCAACAGTGCCTTCCATTGTATAAGACAACTTTAAAGGACTTCGAGGGCTGACATCACAGACAGTGCTTGGGCCAGATCTTCGACAATACTGTAGTTTTGGGTAGCACGTGCATGAGGATTGAAAGCCGATTTTCGAACAACACCCTTTGGAGGAGGGTGAAAGAGTGTATCTAGGCTTGGTCGTTCGAGATGAAGAGGACTGTTGGTAGGTGGAGTCGTGGGAGATAATTGGACCAACGAAGGAGGTATTGCATCAACCTTCTCTTTGGAGGAAGAATAATCTTTGGCTCGAGTGGTAAGTGTGATGTCATTCTTCTTTGAATCACCTGTAGACATTAAGACATAGGATGTATTGGAGGGGGAAGGTTGGTCATGAATGACCAATGGGGCCTGTTGTTGAGAGGGAAAGGGTTGTGATAACACAGCCGGAGTGGGGGGTTTCGGGGTCCCCTGAAGGAACTTAATAACCTCGGCTCGTCGTGGACAATCCTTAGTGTAGTGATCATCACCACAGATAAGACAAGGGTCTCAGGGTTTTCTCTTATCCCTATCATCAACATGTGGTGTTTTGGTTTTCTCAGATTGTGGATTATTTTTATCCTCCTTGTTCTTACCCTTTCCCATTTTGGATTTATTTTTTCCGGTGAGGGTAGATTGAACAGAGTTTACCTCAGAAGTCTTGCTAGTGGGAGGGGTAGGAGACAGAGCATTTTGAACATTAGAAGAAATGGGTTTGGGGTTGTTGCTAGAGGTTTGGATGGAATTAGGTTGGGCATGGAAAGTGCCAATCACACCGTCAGCTGCATGAGAAGTAGCAGGAGTAGTTGAAGTAGCGGAAGTAGAAGGACGAGGTGCGTTGGAGAGTAAGTCGTAAAGAATACTCGTTTGTGAATAAACGAGGTTGAGGTATTGAGAACGACTGATTGCCTGTTCTTCTGGGACAACTCCACCCATGGCAATTTCACGAGCGATGCCGTTCACGAATGATTTCGTGAACCACTCTGCTAGCAACTGATCGGGAAGTTCGAGTTTGATGAGACGTCGTCTCCGTCGCCACTCATGAATGTGATCAGAGATATGAGTGGCTTTGGTTTGTTTGAAAGAACTCAAAATCTTGGTTCCCATTTTGTAGCAGATCGGTAACTGGTAGTGGGTGAGGAAAACCATAGCGAGGGTGTTGAAGTCGGTGAAGAAGCCTCATGGTAGTTCTATATACCACTTCGTGGTGAAACTTGTGAGGGTTCGTTGAAAAAGGCGTAAACGAATAGAGTCATCCATCAAGGAGTTGGATGAGCACCAAAGGTGAAAAGTCATTACATGATTGTTAGGGTCCTCTCCCAGTTTACCATCGAATTTAGGGATGTCAGATGGTAGTTTGGCCGGTATGGCGGGCCATTGAGGAGAGTGACGGATCAGATCATTTAAAATCCTTGACAGATTAGGGAGGTCCAGGGTGGCTAAGAAGGGTAACTGTCTATTCACATGAGGGTACTGGTGACTTTGGGGAGGGAGTCCCATCGGTAGATCAGTGGGACCATAGGCAGTTTGCATATAATGCGAAGATATGGGAAGATTCGGTGGTTGGTGTGGAGGCAAGTAATTCATAGGGTTGTACCCTTGAACATGGGCGTGGGGTTGAGCGTTCGAGCCCCAAATAGGATTAGACATGCCTGGATATGGTTGGCATGTACTACGGGGTATGACGGAGGTAGCTTGAGGCTGTTTCCCCCCAGTCGAGTGAGGATTATGTTGTATAAGATAATTCCAATACTGGGCCAAGGATGGAGGTATGTTTTGTCCATAGGGTGGGGTCGGTGGGGGTTTCCCTCCAATCGGGGGTTGCTTCCCAATTGGGATTTGTCCTCCAAAAGGGGATTGGGTTTGGCCTCCTAAGTGAAATTGTCCACCATCAGGAATTTGGTAATTAGGTGTGAAAGGCGGGGTGGTGCCACTAGGGTCGGTGCCTCCGATAGAGGATGGAAGAGGTCCTCTGAAAGGGGGTTGAGGAAGTGTTGGAATAAAACTGGGAACGAGATGGTTTCCAGAAGAAGTGGAAACGCTAGGAGTCCCAGATGAGGTTTGTGTAGGAGCGGGAATAGAAGCATTCAACGCATGATATCTAGGCGGAAGTGTTGGGGTGAATCTGGGTGAAAGCGATGCACCAACGAGGGCTTGGCTAGCCACTATAATCTCGGTGTGAGGACTCATAGTATCTGGGACCTTTGTGTAATGGACCATTTGTAGAGGGATAGTCAAGATGTCGTTAGTTGGTGGAGCATCTGTACCAAGAAAATAATAGGTAGTAGTAAAAGGTATTGCGTCTGGATCAGATGTTTTAGGCAGCTCCGGTTTGACCATGATATCAATGCCTACTCTTGAGACAAAGAGATCTCGTCTAAAAATTCCAGTAGTCCAAAAAGGATCTTGACCCTCAGGTCCTATGAAAGGTCCAGTTGGTAATCCAAAAGACTGAACAACTATATCTCCAGAAGAATTGACTCGAACAATACATCTCTCTGATTCGGGAGGAAGTCAGAAGTCCTCTCGAGAATTGGTAATTTGGAACCATTCTAAAGAGTTAGTTCTTTCCACTTGTGGAGTGGCAATGTCTTGGACTTCACTTTGTTGAGGAGAGCCCTCCGGTGAGTTGGTAGGAAAGGGTTGAGAACCTTCTAGATCTTCTGGGGGTAGGCCTTGCATTCTACATGAACGACGTAGAGGGTCAATTGTGATCGAGTTATAATTTTACGAAAGAAATTCTATGGCCAACTTGGGTAAACAAACAACATGTGCTAATAAAATATAGGAAGAAAAACTAAGCAAACAAGACCTTCTAATTCCGAAGTCACTAGTTGGTGATGAAATCCAATGTTGCAATGATGAGACAAGAAGGGGCTGGGCCAGGGTGGAAAAGTTACGTTGACAACCTGCTTAATAGACTTACACCTTGGTGCAAGGTCCCACACACAATCGTGGGTATACCCTCCAAGGAGCCCGAGTGAGTCTGACCAACGTCGATTCCAGGTACCGTGAAGACTTACCCCTTCACAATCACCTTGTGTAAGACCTTAAGTAGATAGGCTACTAAGGTTACCACCAACAACAATAATTCCTGGGGGAACAGTCGACAGTCCAATCCACATGCAAGGGTAGGGTATCTAGCCTGAAATTAACTTGAGAGGCTTCCACTCATCATTGTGGGTATACCTTCAAGTGACCCCTGTAATACATGTAATCTCTACATCGATATCAACAAAGCAGGGTAAGTAACTCTGTCAATCTCAATGCGACCTCAGGTTTGACCCTTGTGTGAGAAGGGCTTCCTAGGACAAAACACTGCAAATGGAATTTGACACTCCTTATCACAAGATACCATTGTGTGTTTTGTGCTTTGGAGAGTGTGTCTCACTGCCTATTCCAAAGCTCTAGCTTAGCTAATGTTGGTGTAAAAGAGCCCTAGAAAAAGTTACTAGTTGAATTTTAAAATTGCGCAATATTATTAAAGGCTGTTGTTACTCAAAAGGAGACGGAAATGAAACCGATGTTGTGTGAGACTTTGACCCAACAATGCATAAATAGGAATGAATGATACAATTTTTTGTTCGATGAATCCTATTTACATGAGGGAAAGAGGAGTTTTCTAGAACAATGTGAACTACGATGTATGATCTTCTCTGAAATGTAATATCAAACAACCATGAACAATGCAAATTCCCTATTCGTTCTCTTTCAATACTTGAATGCCAATATTTTCGAATAAAAAGTTGCCTAAAAAAAAAGAAAATGTCTTTAATTTTTATTAGAAACCAAGCAATAGGGATGGAACTAAGAAAAAGTAAGCAACCAACGAAAAATAAATACATAACAAACACCCAAATCGATCTTTCAATGAAGACAAAAATAACAAATTGATAAGACCAGTCTCTTCAAATGCACATGGGTAACAATTTTCCAAGTAATAAGCAATTGAAAAGGAAAATTAGTCTCAACTTTTAATCCAATCAAAGGCTTCCAACCAAACAAGCACTTGGATTTCAAAATCGGAGATTATACCCTTGTTAAGAAAAGGTCAAGATGTAACAATTGAGAAAAAATGAACAAGAAGAGATTTCGATTTTTGAAAACTAATCATTCACGAGATTTGAAGTCAAGAAACATTCAATCACTAGCCAGAGAAGTTCTTTCCAGACACACCAACCAATCTGGGCATCTGAAGACACAAAAGACTTAATCCAAAATTTTTACAAGTGAGTTCGTAGTCTGACAGTGGGGTACGGTGCGAGAATTAAGGATTCTCGCAGGATAGACACATGCAGATCGCGAGAAGTTCACACTGAACTAAACACTAGGGTGCGAACATCAGTTATTCTCACAAGCTACAAATAGGTGCAATGCGAGGAGGTTTGTAATTAAGCAAATTTTGGAAAAATGACAGAACTTTTGAGGGAACTTCTGGATCCAGGGAGTCTATGAGGGTCTCCTCAAGACTCAAAGATTGATTGGGAATGAAAAAGGGTAGGTCAAGAGCAAATGGCCAAGAAAAAACCACCAAAATGGGTTGTCTCCCCAACGGAGTTGCCAATTTTGTTATCGGATAAATCGGTAGGTGCGGACACTAACAAATCTCCCTAGATCCACTTGGATCTAGAACAAAACAGGACAGGACATGACTCTTTCCCTAAGTTGCGGTCATTGAATCTACTACCAAGAAGGAATGAGTGACATAACTTTATATCGCTTCCTTAGGTCTCTGTTGTTCTCTCTTCGCTTCGGTGCTCTTGTGAAATCAGTGTCAGGCTGCTAAATTGAAGCTTTTAAGTGACCTGAAACACTAAATTGTCAAACTAGGGTTGGTAAACTTTGAGCTGATACACAGTGTGTGCGGGTAAGGCTTTAGTCTCTATCTGAATGCTATCCTTAGAATAAAACACACACTTATTCTGAGAACTTGAATCTTAATGGCTATCTCGAAGCTTAGCATTTCCTATTTAAGTCATCAACAGAAAACAATCTTGTGCTCAAATGCTGGTACTGCTATTCTTATTCAAAAGTGTGGTTCCACAAGATTATTTTACCTCTATGTCCGATCATCTACCATCATCATTTCTATTCAAGTCATGACACAAAGAGTATTTTCGAAAATGCATTCAATCTGGTCATCAAAATGAATCAAAAGCTGTCAACAGGAAAACAGAGTACTTTCCTACTTACTGGTACCAGGAGCTCCCCTTTGATTTAACTGTAATCTACTGTTCTAAGTAAGCAGGATAACTAACTGTCTAACAAAGCAAAGTTCATGCTAATTCTGAGTTATGTTCAAATCAAAACCTGGAAGCCAAACAAACCACACTCATACTCTAAACCCTACATGCATCAGTTATGCATTCAATACTCAGCAACGTCAAAGATAACAGTACGCTGGAATGATTCAGTTGAGGAATAAATGAACACAACTTTGAACAAGTCAATTCTGAAACTTTAAACTATCGTGTAAGCAAACACTAACACACTGCAATGAACTATAGCTATGATAAACTAAAGCTAAATCTTTGAATGTTAAGCTACCCCGTATGCAAGTTCTAAAACACTGAAATGAACTAAAGCTATGATAACATAAAACTAAATCTATTGACAGAGTAAAGTAGCAGCTTGCAACGGTTTGGCGGGCCCAACCAAATGGCACAAACGCTGTAAGTAATAACCAGATCTGACTAGATCATTCTATGCAAACATCGTATAATCTTCACGCTTCATTAACATAGAAAATAGCTCAAATCGTATAACAGTCGAATACCATAACGCAACAACAGTCTTTATTCAAAAACATAGGTTCACGGCATAACATAGTCCAACATAATCCAACCCGGTCTCAGGAGTGATCTCGGGTTTATATATAAAAATCCTATAATTCATAACAGTCGAAAACAAAGATGCATAAAAACAAACGGATCCCCGATCCGAGAATAGTCTTGGAATCAAGTTATAAAATGTATTTCACATCTTCGTGACACGTAGTGTCACGAAGTGTGGACGATGAAGAATCAACGTCCCAGTTTCATCATTAGGCCTTCAAGCACCCTGTGGCGATGACTCCAGCTGGTATGCGAATCTCTCTGTCTCCCATTCGAACCATAACGCACACCATAACGCACAGATCTCGAGCGGCTCCATTGGTACCTCCACGGGTACGAGTTGGTACCTGGTACCGACATCCTGTTCCAAAAATAGAAGTGGTACCTAATCCAAGCGATATTAGTTCCAATACCAATTTAAAGCATTAAAGTGCATAAAAATAGCTTGAAATGCAAAGATACCTTAGGTAACCCCATTGAATGGTCGCGAGATGTCAATTATGTCAAAACAAGGCCAAAAGGGTGGTACTGGTATATAAATGAAGGTATGTGGCATATAATGTGGGCAAAAACATGATCAAAACCGGGGACCAACATACCTCCACACTGAAGTCCTTGCCTGTCCTCAGGAAACAAAAATAAAAACTGGTAGCCATCAAAGGGTTGCAGCGGCTGCAACCAACATTTGTAGCCTCTCCTGCTTCTTCAGACTCCTAATCTCTTTCTTAAGGACCCTGTTGATTATAACATGCTTCCTAGCAATCCTCTGAAGTTGTCTGTTCCTTCTGAAAATATCCTTATTCCGCTGCTTTAGCCTTTCAACTTTGGATAAGAGGTGAGTGACCCTGAGCTTCAGGAGTTCGTTTTCGGTTTTAATATGTCTGTCCAGTACACTGTACTCATGCAA
>JASDQU010882882.1:0-10216 GCA_032191745.1 Picea mariana
CCATGTATGTTTTTTCATTGTAGATTTATAAGAATAGTTGTTATCATAACAAGTTAAAAAAGAATGTTGATGCCTAAATGGAGTACAAGAATGCCTCCTATATTTATAATTAGGATGTCAATATGGCTAATATGTGTATAGTGAAGGATCTAGTTCCAATTGATCAAAGAATGTAGGATTGGGTTTTTGACAATCAATAGTACATAAATGGTGTACGATTTAGTTCCTCCAAATAAATACTAGATAAATCAGATGATGTTGGATTTGTTTCACATAGATTAGTAATAGTAAAAGAATCAAGGTGACTAACATCTAGTGGTGGAGTCTCAAAATATCCAAGGTCATACACTACATAATTAACATCTTAAAATTATAAGGCTCTTTCGGCCTATGAGGAAAATCGTATCTGACAAATGGCTTGAGGGTTGAGATTTCTAAGTGGTGAGCGATTGTATTTTCCTTTCAACATTCATTATACCTAGGCTAGCATGTCAAGGCAATGGAATTTTCACCATAAGGTGAGGCTTGATGGTCTCACTTAAATTATCCCTCATTCTACACAATGATGGTTATAACCTTGAGGCCAATGGCTCCTCGAAATTATACCACAAGGTAATGAAAACCCTCCTCTTCATATTGAAATTTTTGATACAAAATATGATGGTTTTTGTGATTTTTTTTGGGCAGCTTCAATCCTAGGATATTTTGTGGGACAAGTGCATATCGAAGTGATTATCAAAAATTGGATCATGGAGATTTTGAAGCCCTTTAGTTGCTAATACATCCAAATGAAAAACTTGACCAAAGGGTTTTTATTTTTTTAGTTCAACAACCCTGCTCATGTCCAAGAGATCCGAAGGTGTGGCTTATGGGTTTACAAGGATACCTTGGTGGTTTTAAACCACCAGCCCCTTGACTTTTCAACTAAAAAGAAATCACAATTATCTTTCCTAGTCTAGGTTGAATTCCTCGACCTACCATATGGAAAATTGCATCCCCTCTGGGGAAAAACCAAAATAATTTTGGCACCTGGCCTCAATGCCATTTTTATAAGTAGATCAACTTGTCCAAAGACCTCAAGGAGTTTGTGTATATTTGGTTCGGTATCCATGCATATCCATAGCTAGTGCATGATATAAACTTGTCCAATCCTTGATTGGAATTCTAAATCCCAGATTATCGAATTTGAGACTATCCACTCATGTCCCCACATAACACTAAAGAAACCCCCCAAACCCACCCTCCCTAGCCACCTAAGCTCTATAGGCTTTGAAAATGGGTGAAGGCTCATGCACTGAAATCATGCAAAGGGAAAAAAATGTCAATTCGGCCAAAAACCAACCTGTGAAGTCATTGATCACCAAGTCCTCATTTGCAAGATCACTCTTTGCAACCATTGTTTTAACTGCAAACACATAATTAATATTATGACACTTATAATTATGCTACATAGCCAAAATAAACCACCTCAAGTGATTATTTCTCAAGTAGTATTTATATGCATAATAGCTTCGACGCTCTTTAGGACCTTGAGGACAACAATCCATAGATGTAATATGTTGTTGGTTATTGATGAAAGTGTCATGTTGGAATCTTTGGGGCTTCATTGAACTTGGTATAAAACACATTGTTCTTCAATTGTTGCTTCATTGGGTGGTGTTATCACCTTAACAATTTTTATATCGGGATCTAAAAATTTCTGAGGTTCAACGAGACGTTATACCACAGTAGAGGCGTGATATTTTAGGGAGCTCGGCCATATCCCGCGGAATATGAACAAATATAGCGGAGGCTGGAATGGAGTAGCTCGGTGAACCGTCGATCTTGAAGAATATCAGATCCATAGTCGAGGCCCACATCGGACCAACAAATAGCACAGAACTTAACATCGCAAAGGCAGACCGGGGAAAACCACTCTGGTTTTGATGGGGAATGTGTGGCACTCTTACACACGCATCGGGGGAGACAGTGGATTGCTCGAAACCACTTTTCATATGGCCCCGATGTCACGTGGTTCAAAATGTCACATCAATAACTCGCGGGAATAATGGCGGCTGGTCAGATCACCTCACATCACCGATCCAGGTACTTTCCCAGATGACGTACCAAAAGGACGTCATCTCATAAATAACACAAGGATCATCATTTGAAGTGGATTGATGAAGCATGACACACCAACGTACCGTGACAGTAATTCGTGATCAAAGTACAAAAAAACATCAAATCTTGGATATGAGATCATTTTATCCTATTCTAGGAAATTGCCATCTTATGCATAAGAAAATAAAGATCGACATGTGTTCATGAAATTCTGTAAATTCAAAGGGTGGACAAATCAAGGTGTCTGCAAAGTCCAAAAGGTATATATAACACCCATCAAATGGTGTCTGGAACGACTGGGTTCTCAGCTAATGTACCAAGCAGGTCAATAAGTAAGGATGAAAGATGGGTCTTGCAGATACTGGCGACTAAATTTCATACCGAACCTGAAACTAAGACAGAGTCAGGAGTCAAATTAAACCCCGTTATAAGGGATCTCATCATAAATTAACATGCGGGAAACACCTACCACCCAGCCACAAAGAAGAAGAGGAGAAAAAGGCAGAGGACAAAGGCCAAAACTGAGATGATAGAAAGCATTGGGGAAAATCTCGATTGGTGGAGTACCCTGGAGGAGGAAATTGCCAAGATGAAGTGAATCCTCAAGTAAAATTTTGGTATATTTTAGAAAGTTTTGGACAGATGTCGGCTTAAAAAAAGGGATTCCTGATATGACAGACCATTTACTAATGGTCCCTTTAAATAATACAACTGTTCTTCCTTTTTGTAACTTGTATATGTTTTTAGAATTATGAGGAAGTTTGAACGTTTTAAATTCCACACGAAATTCCTCTATATATGCTTTGCCTCACGAGTATAGAAAAAGGGGGGGAGAAAGGAGGAGCCTGCCCTCTATGCAGGAAAAACTTTATAAACCTTTGGGGTTGGAATTAATACATGGATGCAAAGGCAGATTTTGGACATTTTATGAAAAGATTCTAATTGGTGGTGTTATGAGTCTCATTTTCTCTCATAGTGTGTGTTTCCTGTTATTTTGTATTTCATTTTGCTTTCTTCTATCTAAATTCAGAAATTAAAAGTCTAGAATTCATTATTCAATGCTCTCAGCTTGGCAATTTAGACTATGTTTGTCTCTTCTAAACCATTTCAGAATTCATTATTATAATGCTTTGATAATAGTTGTGTGTTTCTTTTCTTTCGATACCATCTAAATTTTCAAGCATAAATTCAGAAGTCACTTCCTCATTTAGCCTTTTCCTCTTAATTGTTTTTAGGATTTGGCAATGCATCCTACATTCTTGACCCCATAGCCCAAAGGTCATCTTCAACTCTTCAACAATTTTATTAAAAACCTCAAAACAGACTAAATCTAGCCATTGATTTCCATAGATATATCAAGTGACACGAGAGATGCCTCTCTGAGTTGAGCAGGCTAGTGCCTCAACTCTAAAGTTGGTTGAAACAGTTACCTATGTTGTTTGTCTATTTAGTCGGATAGATTTATAGAGTGCTAACATTTTGGCGTCTTTGTCAGGGACGGAATTGAAAATTTTTCCCTGGGAAAGAATGACATGGTTGAGTTCTAAGGTCTGAGAGTGGCAGACACTTAGGCACACATTGGTTGTATTCCTTCTCTGGTGACTCCACTTCAGTTCGAAGGCGACTCCACAAATAAAAGAATCCTGAATTTCCAAGAGGTGACCCTGCTCTCAATGCTTCAAGCGCAAAACAGAAACTTCACTGAAAGATGAAACCCCTTGACAGGGATGAGAAAAGGCATCATGAGGGAAAACAGGTACTCAAAATGGGACCTCTTACAAAGAATTTTACTTTTCATTTTAAGTTTCCTTTGCTCCTTCCTTGAACATGCCAAACGAACTTTCTTGTACCTATTGTATCTTAATAATGATCATGAAAGACTTGCAATTATATTTCCTCCTCTAGACGTTGCACATGGATACCCTCACCTTGTTGATGGTTCTGATAAAAAGTTTTCACCTAGGCCACGCAATGATAATGACCATGTTGATGAATCCCGTGAGACTCAGACCAATGTTTCACCCATTGTTCTTGGTCCAACACCCCCTAAGGCCCGACATAGATATATACCCTTAAAGCTACCCCAAACCCTTCATGATTTACCTCCAAATTACTATGAGTACCTACATGTTTTCGACGAAGAATCGGATATCATCTTGGCCGAAAAGCACATTCAAGGGTTTGAGCATTTTATAGATTTATTCAAGATTGACCATGATGATGTGTGTATGAGAGTTTTCTCTCAATCCTTGAAAGGAGACACCAAACATTGGTTCAAACATTTGCATCAAGACACCATCATCTCATGGGTAGAATTAAAGAAGGTATTCTTAATTATTTCTGTGTTTAGTATAAAATTCTCTAGCATCTATTATAATATGTCCGAAGAAATTCAACCCTCTGAAGTTGTTGTCATGCTCCATTATGCAACCACTCTTCATCCAAAATTTTCTTTCCTCCTGATGGAAAGAAGACCTGAGTCCTTACAACAAATGTTTAGGGATGCTCAAGACATTCAGCACAACATCCAAGCATGTAATCCGATCCAGAATGAGGAGTTGAATGCTCAAGAACATGAAAGCAAATGTGAACAGGAAATAGTTGATTAGAATTTTGAGCACAGAATTGACAATGCCATAGGTTCTCGTGAAGCTTCCAATGGAAATAATTTTGAAAAGAACTGTATTCCACTTGTTGAGAGAAGGGAGGTCGATCTAGCTTCTGATTTGTCCCATGATAAGCGAGGGACTTATAATTTTATGTATTTATTCGTAGACAATCAAGAAGATGAGTTTGAAAATCAGTCTGTTGAAGAGCATGTTGGCGTCCCAGAGTTGTTCTTGCTAGATGATATTGCATATGCTACTGATTTACCTATATATAATGAATACGATGACGATTGTGATGATGAATCCTTAGAGAAACCAACTGCATGTCCCCTATTAGAATTTTTCTTTCAGCGGTGTAATGAAATGACTCAACCCACATATCATAGTTACAAAGAAGAAAGTGTTGGATTAGCTGAAGGAAATTATTTACCTTTATGCTTTTCTTCATTCCGATTGTTGAAAGAAAATCCTAAGATCATCATTGAGGAGAGTAAATCTGTGTTTATGAAAAACCATGCCAAACTAATGAAGCAGAAGGACAAGGTATCGCAACACTCTTTTTGTATGCCTGAAAACCTGTCACTTGTGCTGAGATACAACCATCTGTTGGGGATAAAATCGAAGACGGTTTCAAATCAGGTAAGACAACCCTACCATTATGTTTTTCTTCCTTTGAATTATTGAAGGAAAATATTTGTAGTATCTCAGGTCAGGAATCCTCCAAGCATGAGCGGAGTGGTGATGATAATATTATGAACGATCACATAAAGGTTCATGTTAGCTCAAATTTGTGGTCTACGTTCAGCTATCAGCCTGAAAAGGAAGAAGAAGTTGCTCCAGAAAGTATTGTTCAAGGTCATTTTCTCTCTCCCGAAATCAATATAGATTCTCAACATGAAAAGGTGTTTCAAAGTATTTTCTCTTCCCTTGAGAATGATGTCGTGGTTCAATTTTTAAACAAAATAGACATGGATGAAGATTCTGAAACTACATCTATGGAAGTCTCCAACAATAAAAAAAACAAATGACATAGATTTTCGGGAAAGAAACGAAGCAATATATGCCACTTTTCCATTACAAATACAAAAATATAGTAAAGAGGTAGTGGTTTTATTTGAGTCATTTGAAAATCAGGGTTTTGAAAATTCATCTATGGGAATTCTAGACTGTGAAATAATGCGCGTTGTTGGCTTTTCACATTTGCTAGAATATTATGAGCAGGAACTTATTTCAATTAATTTGTTTGAAGATCAAAATGGTGGTCCTCAAACAAATTCCCAAAAATTCAATGAAACCAAAGCAGAGTTGTTTGATGAACAAGAGGATAGCCTTGATGCATATTATATCGCTGTCATATTTGAAGATGTGCAAGAATATATGAATATTTTTGTTGATATGCATGGACAAGCAGACAAACCTATCGTTTCTATTTCATTCAAAAATGTTCTCAGAACAAAAGAAATAGGGCAAAAACAACTAACACTGATGAAAGATGCTTGCCTTTCGGTTTTTGCTCATCAAGGAGAAATGATTTTTCATGGTTTTCAAGATCCGGTGGCCATCCTATTACAGTCTTTAGTGGAGGATGAATTTGTTTCATTCATAAGCTCAGATTTTGGATTCAATTTATTTTTTCAGCCGCCATCTTTTACATTTTTCTACCAGCTTAAGAAAAATGTGAAAAAAGGAAAATCAGGAAGCCAATTGTTTGATTGGTTTCATTGGCACTTTAGCGTCACTTGATTGAGTGGTCATCCCAACAGTTTTAGGGTAGGTAGGGATGTGAAAATAAGCTTGTCGATCAAGCATTTTCCATTTTAAGTTTTCTAACACTAAATATAGTCAGTTCTCAATAATGTACTCGGACGTCCCGCATGCAGTTGGAATCAGTGCATAGAGCTTGGTAAGAGCAAGGTACACACATGTTTTTAGAACAGCCCAATGGATCAGGCACCGGGTCTACGAGTTCTTTGCTACCTCGCTGGGAGGATAGCATCCCCAGTTGGAGCCAATGTTACCACCTTAACAATTTTTATATCGGGATCTAAACATTTCTGAGATTCAGCGAGACGTTATACCATAGTACAGGCATGATAGTTTAGGGCGCTTGGCCATATCTCGCGGCATATGAACGAATATAGAGGAGATGGGAATGGAGTAGCTCGGTGAACCATCAATCTTGAATAATCTCAGATCCACGGTCGAGGCCCACATCAGACCAACAAATAGCACGAAACTTAACATCGCAAAGGCAAACAGGGGAAAACCACTCTAGTTTTGATGGGGAACGTGTGGCGCTCTTACACACGCATCGGGGTAGACATCGGATTGCCTGAAACCAATTTTCCTATGGCCCCAATGTCACGTGGTTCAAAATGTCACATCAATAACTCGCGGGAACAATGGCGACTGGTCAGATCACCTCACATCACCGGTCTAGGGACTTTCCCAAATGACGTACCAAAAGGACGTTGTCGCATAACTAACTCGAGTCTCATCATTCGAAGTGGATTGATGAAGCGTGGAACACCAACGTATTGTGACAGTAATTCATGATCAAAGTACAAAAAAACATCAAATCTCAGATATGAGATCATTTTATCCTATTCTGGGAAATTGCCATCTTATGCGTAAGAAAAACAAGCTCGGCATTTGTTCCTGAAATTCTGTAAATTCAAAGGGTGGCCAAATCAAGTTCTCTGCAAAGTCTGAAAGGTATGGATAATACCCATCAAACAGTTTCTGGCGCAACTGGGTCCTCATCTAATGTACCAAGCAGGTCAATAAGTAAGGATGAAAGATGGGTCTTGCAGATACTCGCGACTAAATTTCATACGGAACCTGAAACTAAGACAGAGTCGAGAGTCAAATTAAATCATGTTATAAGGGATCTCATCACAAATGAACAAGAGGGAAACACATGCCACCTAGCCGCAAATAAGAAGAGGAGAAAAAGGTGGAGGACAGAGGCCAAAACCGATATGATAGAAAGCATCGGGGAAAATCTCGATTGGTGGAGTACCCTGGACGAGGAAATCACCAAGATGAGGTGAATCCTCAGGTAAAATTTTGGTGTATTTCAGAAAGTTTTGGACAGATGTCAGCTTAAGAAAAGGGAGTCCTAATATGATAGACCGTTTACTAACGATCCCTTTAAATAATACAATTGTTCTTCCTTTTTGTAACTTGTCTTTGTTTTTAGAATTATGAGGAAGTCAGAACATTTTAAATTCCACACGAAATTCCTCTATATATGCTTGGCCTCACGAGTATAGAAAAAGGGGTGGAGAAAGGAGGAGCATGCCCTCTGTGAAAGAAAAACTTTATAAACCCCTGGGGCTGGAATGAATACATGGATGCAAAGGCAGATTTTGGAATTTTTATGAAAAGATTCTAATTGGTGGTGTTATGAGTCTCGTTTTCTCTCATAGTGTGTGTTTTCTATTATTATGTATTTCATTTTGATTTAGACTATGTTTGTCTCTTCTAAACCATTTCAGAATTCATTATTATAATGCTCTGATAATAGTTGTGTGTTTCTTTCTGATACCATCTAAATTTTCAAGAATAAACTCATAAGTCACTTCCTCATTTAGCTTTTTCCTCTTAATTGTTTTTAGTATTTGGCAATGCACCATACATTCTTGACCCCATAGCCCAAAGGTCATCTTCAGCTCTTCAACAATTTTATTAAAAACCTCAAAACAAACCAAATCTAGCCACTGATTTCCATAGATATATCAAGTGACACGAGAGATCCCTCTCTGAGTTGAGTAGGCTAGTGCCTCGACTCTAAAGTTGGTTGAAACAGTTACCTCTGTCGTTTGTCTATTCAGCCGGATAGATTTACAGAGTGATAACATTTTGGCATCGTTGTCGAGGACGAAATTAAAAAAAATTCCCTGGGAAAGAACGACATGGTTGAGTTCTAAGGTCTGAGAGCGGCAGACACTTAGGCACACATTGGTTGTATTCCTTCTCTAGCGACTCCACTTCGGTTCGAAGACGACTCCACAAATAAAAGAATCTTGAATTTCCAAGAGGCGGCATTGCTCTCAATGCTTCAAGCACAAGATAGAAACTTCACTGAAAGATGAAACCCCTTGACAGGGGCGAGGAAAGGCATCATGAGAGAAAACAGGTACTCAAAATGGGACCTCTTACAAAGAATTTTACTTTTCATTTTAAGTTAACTTTGCTCCTTCCTTGAACATGCAAAATGAACTTTCTTGTACCTATTATATCTTAATAATGATCATGAAAGACTTGCAATTATATTTCCTCCTCTAGACGTTGCACATTCATACCCTCACCTTGTCTATGGTTCTGATAAAAAGTTTTCACCTAGGCCACGCAATGACAATGACCAAGTTGATGAGTCTCGTGAGACTCAGACCAATGTTTCTCCCACTGTTCTTGGTCCAACACCCCCTAAGGCCTGACATAGATATATACCCTTAAAGCTACCCAAACCCTTCATGATTTACCTCCAAATTACTATGAGTACCTACCTGTGTTCGATGGAGAATCGGATATCATCTCGGTCGAAAATCACATTCAAGGGTTTGATCATTTTATAGATTTATTCGAGATTGACCATGATGATGTGTGTATGAGAGTTTTCTCTCAATCATTGAAAGGAGACACCAAACATTGGTTCAAACATTTGCATCCAGAAACCATCAGCTCATGGGTAGAATTAAAGAAGGTATTCTTAAAGTTCTGGGGAAAAGAGAAATCCTTAGATCAACAACTCAATGAGTTTTATGCCTTGAAAAGGAACAACAATGAAGCTATTTCTTTGTTTAGTAGAAAATTATCTAGCATCTATTATAATATGTTCGAAGAAATTCAACCCTCTGAAGTTGATGCCATGCTCCATTATGTAACCACTCTTCATCCAATTTTTTCTTTCCTCCTAATGGAGAGAAGACCTGAGTCCTTACAACAAATGTTTAGGGATTCTCAGGACATTCAGCACAACATCCAAGCATGTAATCCGATCCATAATGAGGAGTTGAATTCTCAAGAACATGAAAGAAAATGTGAACAGGAAATAGTTGATTGGAATTTTGAGCACAAAATTGACGATATCATAGGTTCTCGCAAAGCTTTCAATGGAAATAATTTTGAAAAGAACTGTATTCCACTTGTTGAGAGAAGGGAGGTCGATCTAGCTTCTAATCTGTCCCATGATAAGAGGGGGACTTATAATTTTATGTATTTATTCGTAGACAGTCAAGAAGATGAGTTTGAAAATCAGTCTGTTGAAGAGCATGTTGACGTCCCATAGTTTTTATTGCTAGATGATATTGCATATGCTACGGATTTACCTATATATGATGAATACGATGACGATTGTGATGATGAATCCTTAGAGAAACCAACTGCATGTCCCCTATTAGAATTTTTTTTTCAGCGGTGTAATGAAATGAATCAACCTACATATCATAGTTACAAAGAATAAAGTGTTGGATTAGCTAAAGGAAATTATTTACCTTTATGCT
>JASDQU010882882.1:11294-23223 GCA_032191745.1 Picea mariana
TTGTCCATTCAATATTTTAGAACTAGGGAAAGAGTAGTATTCTGTCTCAGTTTGTTCCAGATCCAGGTGGATCTGTGGAGATTGGTCTGTGTCCGCACTCACGAATTTATCCTAGAACAGTATCTCAGGTCAGGAATCCTCCAAGCATGAGCGGAGTGGTGATGATAATATTATGAACTATCACATAAAGGGTCATGTCAGCTCAAATCTGCAGTCTACGTTTAGCTATCAGTCTAAAAAGGAAGAAGAAGTTGCTCCAGAAAGTATTGTTCAAGGTCATTTTCTCTCTCCTGAAATCAATATAGATTCTCAACATGAAAAGGTGTTTCAAATTATTTTCACTTCCCTTGAGAATGACGTCGTGGTTCAATTTTTAAACAACAAAGAAATGGATGAAGATTCTAAAAATGCATCTATGGAAGTCTCCAACAATAAAAAAACAAATGACATAGATTTTCGGGAAAGAAACGAAGCAGTATATGCCACTTTTCCATTAGAAATACAAAAAGATAGTAAAGAGGCAATGGATTTATTTGAGTCATTTGAAAATCAGGTTTTTGAAAATTCATCTATGGGAATTCTAGACTGTGAAATAATGCACATTGTTGGCTTTTCACATTTGCTAGAAGATTATGAGTAGGAACTTATTTCAATTAATTCGTTTGAAGGTCAAAATGGTGGTCCTCAAACAAATTCCTAGAAATTCAATGAAACCAAAGCAGAGTTGTTTGATGAACAAGAGGATAGCCATGATGCATATTATATGGCTGTCATATTTGAAGATGTGCAAGAATATATGAATATTTTTGTTGATATGCATGGACAAGCAGACAAACCTATCATTGCCATTTCATTCGAAAATGTTCTTGGAACAAAAGAAATAGGGCAAAAACAACTAAAACTGATGAAAGATGCTTGCCTTTCAATTTTTGTTCATCAAGGAGAAATGTTTTTTCATGGTTTTCAAGATCTAGTGGCCATCCTATTACAGTCTTCAGTGAAGGATGAATTTGTTTCATTCATAAGCTCAGATTTTGGATTCAATTTATTTTTTCAGCCGCCATCTTTTACATTTTTCTACCAGCTTAAGAAAAATGTAAACAAAGGAAAATCAGGAAGTCAATTTCTTGATTGGCTGCATTGGTACTTTAGCATCACTTGATTGAGTGGTCATCCCAACAGTTTTAAGGTAGGTAGGGATGTGAAAATAAGCTTGTCGGTCAAGCATTTTCCAGTTTGAGTTTTCTAGAACTAAATATAGTTAGTTCTCAATAATGTACTCGGACATCCTGCATGCAGTTGGAATTAGTGCACAGAGATTGGTAAGAGAAGGGTACACACATGTTTTGGGAACAACCCAATGGATCAGGCACCGGGTCTACGAGTTATTTGCTACCTCGCTGGGAGGATAGCATCCCTAGTTGGAGCCAATGTTATCACCTTAACAATTTTTATATCGAGATCTAAAAAAATTTGAGGTTCAGCGAGACGCTATACCATAGTAGAGGCGTGATAGTTTCGGGCGCTCGGCCATATCCCGTGGCATATGAACGAATATAGTGGAGGAAGGAATGGAGTAGCTTGGCGAACCATCGATCTTGAAGAATCTCAGATCCATGGTCGAGGCCTCGAGGCCCACATTGGACAAACAAATAGCATGGAACTTAACATTGCAAAAACAGACCGGGGAAAACCACTCTGGTTTTGATGGGGAACGTGTGGCGCTCTTACACACGCATCGGGGGAGACAACGGATAGCCCAAAACCACTTTTTCTATGTCCACGATGTCACGTGGTTCAAAATGTCACATCAATAACTCGCGAGAAGAATGGTGGTTGGTCAGATCACCTCACATCACTGGTCTAGGTACTTTCCCAGATGACGTACCAAAAGGATGTCATCGCATAACTAACTCGAGGCTCATCACTCGAAGTGGATTGATGAAGCGTGGAACACCAATGTACTGTAATAGTAATTCATGATCAAAGTACAAAAAACCATCAAATCTCAGATATGAGATCATTTTATCCTATTATGGGAAATTGCCATCTTATGCGTAAGAAAAACAAGCTCGGCCTATGTTCCTAAAATTCCGTAATTTCAAAGGGTGTCCAAATCAAGGTCTTTGCAAAGTCTGAAAGATATGAATAATACCCATCAAATGGTGTATGACACGACTGGGTTCTCAGCTAATGTACCAAGCAGGTCAATAAGTAAGGATGAAAATGGGTCTTGCAGATATTGGCAACTAAATTTCATACCGAACCTAAAACTAAGACAGATTCAGGAGTCAAATTAAACCCCGTTATAAGGGATCTCATCATAAATGAACATGCGGGCAACACCTGCCACCCAGACACAAAGAAGAAGAGGAGAAAAAGGCGGAGGACAGAGGCCAAAACCGAGATGATAGAAAGTGTCGAGGAAAATCTCGATTGGTGGAGTACCCTGGAGGAGGAAATCGCCAAGATGAGGTGAATCCTCAGGTAAAATTTTGGTGTATTTCAGAAAGTTTTGGATAGATGTCGACTTAAGAAAAGTGAGTCCTGATATGACAGACCGTTTACTAACTGTCCCTTTAAATAATACAATTGTTCTTCCCTTTGTAACTTGTATCTGTTTTTAGAATTATGAGGAAGTCGGAACGTTTTAAATTCCACACGAAATTCATCTATATATGCTTGGCCTCATGAGAATAGAAAAAGGGGGGGAGAAAGGAGGAGTCTGCCCTTTGTGCAGGGAAAACTTTGTAAACCTCTGGGGTTGGAATGAATACATGGATGCAAAGGCATATTTTGGACTTTTTATGAAAAGATTCTAATTGGTGGTGTTATGAGTCTCATTTTCTCTCATAGTGTGTGTTTCCTATTATTTTGTATTTCGTTTTTCTTTCTTCTGTCTAAATTGAGAAATTAAAAGTCTAGAATTCATTATTCTCATTATTCAATGCTCTCGGCTTAGCGATTTAGACTATGTTTGTCTCTTCTAAACCATTTCAAAATTCATTATTATAATGCTCTGATAATAGTTGTGTGTTTCTTTTCTTCTGATACCATCTAAATTTTGAAGCATAAACTCATAAGTCACTTCCTCATTTAGCCTTTTCCTCTTAATTGTTTTTAGGATTTGGAAATGCATCCTACATTCTTGACCCCATATCCCAAAGGTCATCTTCAGCTCTTCAACAATTTTATTAAAAACCTCAAAACATACCAAATCTAACCACCGATTTCCATAGATATATCAAGTGACACGAGAGAGCCCTCTCTGAGTTGAGCAGGCTAGTGCCTCAGCTCTAAAGTTGGTTGAAACAGTTACCTCTGTCATTTTTCTATTCATTCGGACAGATTTACAAAGTGCTAATAGGTGGGACATTTATCCTTTTTCTACAATAAGTCAAAATCGCAGGTTTACAACTTCATATTGCCTTGTCATTGATTTGGATAGGGGCTGAAGATTTTTATTGAAAACACTCAGAAGGAAAAGGCAAGGTCACTTTAATTATCTCTCATCAACAGGTTATTAATGTTGTGGGATGGGGTATGCACCCCACTCCAATACTAATGTGGATTCTTCTTACCTTGAATGATCAACTTCTCATCTTGGCCAATATTTATGCTTCAAATAATGCAAGAGATTGTGCAACATTTTGGCGTTTGATTGTTGATCATTTTTGTGACATCTTGTGGCTCATTTACAGCGATATCAATGTGGTGGAATCTCAAGCAAATAAAGAGGGGGCACTCCTTGTGTGCCTGCTAGTAAGGGAAAAGGAACAATGGCTAGCTTTGAAACCCAACATGGTATTTTTGAACCCAATCGAAATCCTTGAAAAGAATCATCAAAGGTGTGGCTCACCTCAACCAATTTTTGGAAAGAGATTGAGCAGATTTACTTGATGCTAGATATGACACTCCTCTTTAAGAATATTCCTTCTTTGACTCAACTAGAGGTTGTCATCTACATGTAAAGGGAACCGCCACTCTGTATGAGCATCAAACCCTTTGGTTTTCTATTTCCTAGGGTGTTGAAAGGGTGTCAATGGTGCAAATCCACTACATTTTGAATTTTTGCACATCTCAAAACCTTGAGTTTCCTAGCATGCATTTGTACAGTGTGGAAGCTTGTCCCTTTCCTATGTGGTGACTTTGGACGAGTTACCTAGTGAGAGGATGCAATTTCCAAAAATGTGGCCTTTTCACAAGGGTATGGAAGGAAAATTTCCAAAATTCATTGGGCCCGTAATTATGTTGTGATTAAGGTGTTTAATGGGCTCATGGAAAGCCTCCAATGGGTCCCTTATGATTGGGACATGTAGATCAAGTAGCAAAACTATGTAGGGCCTTTTATTGTCGTTGGAAAATATTTGTAGGGAAAGACCCGCTTAGTGGTGTACTTGAGTATGTTAGATTAAGTCAAGCGATAGAGCCATCAAAGTTTTTTTAAATCCCTAACCACCAAGGAGGTCGAGGAATCATTTTTTCCCTCAAAACAACCGTTGGTTAAATGACTAATCAAGAAGACATTAAAAATGAATTTGTGGAGCACTATTGGATGGTCATTAGTTTCAAGGCCTTTTGACAAATGTCCTACGAGCTACTAGAAGAGAAAAATTGAGCCTATGACTTAGCCCTATCATTAGATGGCCTATCCATGTCTCTTCATGAAATCATATATGATAAAGACTGAATCTTGATGGGTTCCATTGTGAGATTTACAAAGATACCTGGGATTTTGTTGGACCTAACTTACTCTATGTATAGAATTTCCATTAGAGGCCTTGAACCAACGCTCTTTGGGTGTGGGAATTAACAAAGGTATTATCAGATTTATCTCTAGAGTCCAAGACCAAAAAGTCATTACAAATTGGAAACCCATTACCTTGCTCAACACCTCCTAAGAGATCCTATCCAAATCCCTAGATCTATGGCTTATGCATATTCTTCCTAAGATAATTCAAACTAAACAAACTGGCTTCATTCGTGGAAGATACATCTTGGATAATGTTATCATTGTTTGGGAGGGTATGTAATGGGATTAAATGTCTAGCCTAGATGCATTATTCATCAAGATTGACTTCGAAAAACCATATGGCATAGTTGAGTGGCCATTCATTCTAGCCATTCTCAAGGAATTAGTATTTGGTCCCTCTTTTATCGACAATGCAGAAACCCTCTTCGCTAATGCCTCAACTTCTCTCTATCAATTGTTGCAAGTCGGGTGAAACTAGCCTATTTTGTTCTATTTGTCAAGGTTACTTGTTAGCTACAACACTCTATGTCATAGAAAGTGAATCTCTTTATTGCTTACTCAACTCTAGATTTAACTATAGGTCACATTCAAGGTATTCCCCTTCCTACACTTGAGGTTTGATAACATGTCAATGGCCATTTTTCATATGACTCCTTGACTATAATTCAGGATCAATAATCTTGGCACCATACTACGGATTCCCTAGACATATTTTTCACTTCTGTCAGGTCTAATATCAAGTCGATTGAGACTCCAAGATACAAGAAAAGTCAATAGTCAATCCCTAACTATCTAGAAACCCTAAATTGGTCTTGGATTGTCTTGCTGCAAGATTTGATTCTAGGTTGTAATAGTGCCAAGCCTTAGCACATTTTGAAGAAAATTATGATTGTTGATTGATCAGTTCTTGGAGGCTTTTGGATCTTAGGTAAAATGAGCTTCTTAACAATTACAAATCAGAACAAAGGAGGCATGACTTCATCTGCTAAATCCATTTAAAATCATGAGGATGGATAGAAAAACTTGGATGAACAAAACTGAAACGAAAAAGACGGGTATCTAAGAAGGATAAATTTGACTTTCCACTCTAGTAGTAGAACTAACATTCAACTCATTCAGATTGTGAACTAGTAGTCAAAAATAAGAAAAACAATCAAAGTGAATCTCTTGTTTTACTCACAGCAAAACAGAGGAAAAATTGCAGTTAAATGAATGCTTTTAAATTCGCCACACCAGGGGTTGTACTGAATTATGGATGCTACAACCTAACTGAGACAATGAGCACATGAAAGAGAATAAATGTAAACATGAGAGATAAGACACAAATCACAAGAAACACATGATTTAACACACGAAGTCTAAAAATATCCAAAGCTCTACAAACTATTTTATTAAAGACTTATGATTACATTCCTAGCCCCAAAAACTCTCGGGCTACCCCCTGTCTAATTAAAGATGAGAGAAAAAAATATAAGAAATCTCTTTCCTAAAAGATCAAAATCAGATGTTGGAACAAGCTAATCAAAATCTTATTAATAAATTATCAGAGAAAGATGAAGAGAATGGTCGTTTAAAGAACCATAATCAAAGCTTGGTTGAACAAATCAAGAAGTTGAATAACAATAAGAAATTACGCAAAAAAAATGAAGAAACCTCGTGTTTAAAAAACCTTAATCAGAGATTATTGGAACAGATCAGAATGTTGAAAGAGGAAGAATCGGAGAAGGAAGACAAGAACAAAGTTGACAAAGTAGATAAGGAAGAAAAATCATGCCTAAAAATCCATAATCAAAGTTTACTCACCCAGATTAAGAATATAAAGAGTGATAAGAAGACGGTACAAGACAAGTTAGAACAACTTATCAATAAGGAATCATTGGTAGATAAAGAGACAATGACTAAACCTATGGAACTATAGAAGTCTTCAAATGGAAAAAACCTGATGGTGGATAAAGCAATTAACACAAACCCAGTTAACCTTACAACTCAAGGGGATTTAGTTGATGTAAAGAGGTCTTCACATGTCGAAGTAGAAACAAGACGAGGCTATGAAGAAGAATCAATTCCAAGTGTTAATCAAGAAGAAGCTATAAGTACATGAAGTAAAGATCAAGTTGCAAGGATGCATTATAGACATCCTAATCACAAAAATCGATACTTCAACCAATCAATGTATCCACAGAAACAAATGACAAATATTTCAAAAATTATTACCTCCATTACAAATGATGCTCAAGGTAGAAGTTATCATGGGAGTCAAAATACATCAAAGTGTCTACAAGAACCCCATAAAATCCCCATTGTGTAGAAGATCGATTTAAGGTGGGCAGTCTCCCTTACGATTCAACAGTTCTACACAGCACTTAGAAGATCCTATCGTTTCAAGTCCTCAACGATCACTAATTCAGGAATAAAGAATAAGGAGACGATATTACAATCCATAGCAAGAGATAAGTCCTCCATAAGTATTCTTTGAGGACAAAGCATTTTTAAGGGGAAGGCAATGTTATGAACACAATATATATAGAAATAGATATAATTAATAATAATTAAACACATTATAAATCAAAAGTTATGTCTTATCTAAAGGATGTGTTTATTCATGAAATGACACCCCTTGTGAAGATATATAAACGGGCCCTCATTCTCATTGTAATCATCTCATATTTTCATATACAATTATTATTTAATATATATTACTGTCCTATATGGATATCTTTATATTCCAAGTATTTTGGATATTTACATAGTGAGCCAGGTTGGTTCACCACAATTAGCACGAAGCTGGAAATCTTCAGCACGAGGCTGGCATCTCAACAACATCAACACGAAGCTGGAAATCTTCAGCACAAGGTTGGCATCACATCAACTCCCCCTTTAGATGGACGTCCTTTCGGACTATACCAAGCTTGTCTCGAAAGTGCTTAAACTTTACATGAAACAGAGGCTTGGTCAACACATCTGCAACCTACTCATCCATGCCAACATAATGGAGCTTTATATCTCCTCTCTGCATCATATCATGAATGAAGTGATATCGGATCTCTATGTTCTTCGACTCATCATGGAACACAACATATTTTTACAACTCTAGTTATCACATAGGATCATGGTGGCTTCCATCTCTAGATCTAGTAGATCTGTCAACAACATCTAAAGCCATGTGGATTCACAACTGGTGGAACATGTTGCAATATATTCCGCTTCTACCGTTTTGAGAGAAATACTGGATTGTTTCCTACTTTGCCATGAAGTCATGTCTTACCCCAGACTGAAACAACATCTTGAAGTGCTCTTTCTATCAGAAACACTTCCAGCTCAATCTAAATCAGTATATCCATACAATCTGAAGGCATGATCTCTAGTATAACAAAGACCAAAATCCAATGTACCCTTAAGGTATCTCATCACATGTTTTACATCATCGAGGTGAACACGCCTAGGTTCTACCAGATACTGACTCAAGGAAAAACATATATCTGGCATGGTATTCTTCAGATATATCACCGCACCAATAATCTGCCTGTACAGAGTAGCATCAATCAATTCTGACGAAGTGTCAACCAGGAGATTCAACTTTGCTTCCATGGGTCTATTCATGGATTTTCACTCCAACATATCAAGCCTCTTCAGTATTTCAACTGCATACTTCCCTTGGTTAAGTAAGATCTTCTCTGGGCTCTGCCAGACCTCAAGACCTAAGAAATAGTGCATTAGGCCAAGGTCTTTCATCTCAATTTCTGCAGTGAGCTTCTTCTTACTCTCAGTGATGACCTTTTCTTCTCCAGTTAGAAATAAGTCATCCACATACAACGACAATATAATAGGATCATCATTCATAACCTTGAAGTAAAGGTTAGAATTTTCTTCTCTTGGTAAAGCCCAAGCTCGTCAGGAAAATGTCAATTCTTCCATACCAAGATCTAGGAGCTTGTTTTAATCCATACAGAGCATTCTTCAATCTACATACATGAGTCTTTCTATATTCAACTTAGAACCAAATTTTCACATTACATTGTACCAATCTGGTACACTTTCTCAGTTGCAATTCAATATGCACAATCATGTGCTAGCTTTATGTGCTCTCTGCAAAGCACTATCTGTCTCACTGCCTGAGAGTATGTCCTCTCCTTTTTCTGCAAATGTTCCTTCTGGAACTGGGACTCTGCACCTACAGCTACTTTGAAGCTGAGAATGGTTGCTCCATTCTCACTGTGACTACTGAAATCAGAGAGTAACTCCTCTACTCCATCATGGCAACAGCTTCATCTGAAACTAAGAGTGGCTCATTAACTGATATTGAATGTATCTCTTCTTCTTTCATGGAGGTAACTCTATATTTTATTGTAGTCATATATCCATGACCCAACTAATGTACTGCACCAACCGCCACTCAATTTTAAATATGGGGATTTCTCCCCCTGCATCTCATACTATATATGAATCATGGTTGTTCTAGTTGTCTTCATGAATACTGGAACTATTTCTTCAATTACTGGAGTAGGTGCCTCATCATAGTCTTTTCCCTCTTGTTGGGAGAATCCTTTGAACACACATCAGGCTTTGTACATCTGCAACATGCTTGATTTTTTAGATCAATCTTGGAAGTCAATATTGACTTCTCTTCTAGTCTCACGGAAAATATCCATATCCTAATCTTTCTGACTAGCTTCCTTTTCTGTCACTGAAACAAGGAAATCTTCCGAGGATATTTCATATCTCCTAGAAGTTTCTAAAGTTGTGATCTAGTATTCTCATGGCATATGTCTCCCAGCCCTGGAAGTTGTCTCTTCATCTGATCCTTTCTGAGATCGAGCTTACTCTTGATTTCTTCCAAGTCAACAAGGATTTCATCATCTCTTATGGGGTATACTTGGTGTTGAATACCAAGTCTAAATATGAAAGGTTGAGTCAGACTTCAAACGAGTCTTGCTTCCCATCAAGGTGGCTTCATTATCCTTTGACCAAGTCTTCTATGAGTTCTTGTTCTAATGTTTGGTCATCTTTGGAGCCTTTTGCTCCTTACAATCAATCTTCATATGAGATACTCTAGATCTCAAAAATAGTTTCTTCTTCATCTTCTTTTGTACATGGATGTATATTGTCATGTCCACAACTTGGGTATTTTTCTTCATGTCTCATATAATATGTTTCCTTCTGTAACCTTCACTATATCTTCCTCATGGTTATCACATGTGACCTAAACCAAGGTCAACAAAACAACATGCAAGAATAATACTCTTTTGATAATAGTAATAAAACAATAGCACGAATAATTTTCATAGTAGCTCCTTTAGAGCTATCACTTGTGGCATGCTTGGAACAAAGATCAAAAATACAATATGAAACGAGATCAATACTCTTCTAGTGTTGTGATCAAACATTCATCCATTGTAACTTGGAACCAACACAAGAAGTTTCTCCTAGAGGAGATGTTAGTTGTATCTAGTAAATGATTTCATTAAGCATTTATCTCAATATGCTCACATGCTACCAAGTATAATACTTTTCAAACACTGCTACATCAACTATAGTGTTTACTTGTAAAGGGGTAGTTATCAACTTGTCATGTGCAACTTTGAATCTTATCAACTTAATTAATTAAACCTAGAACCTGGAGCCTTGTCCTCAATAATGAGTGTGTTGCTTTTCTTCCAAGTCTCCTTCACTCAAGATGATGAGTGTTTTCTTCAACCTGTCTTCTGTACTAAGACAATATGTTATCTTGACAGAAAGTTGGGTTAGAGGATAAACTCTATGATCTCAACTTTAATCAATTTAATACTTTGAATTTAATTTTGACCATGCGTTAGTATGATGGCCATAGCTTCAACATGCAACCTAGATCACAATAATGTCATAACAAATAGATGCATATAGGAATAATCAAACCTGGGTTGCATTATTACTCTGCATGTGTTGGATCTGTTGAAATATTGAGACTGCAAAGAATATTCTATTTATTATTGATGTATTATTCATTAGATCAATCCCCTTTTGTGGATTGATCATGTCGGGTATTGTAATGACCAAATCCCCTTTTGCAGATTGGTCAAACCCTAATTGTAATAGGCTAAATGAGAAGTCGGCCACATAATATATTAAAAGTGGTTATAACCACCCAGAATGAGAAGTTGGCCCTGCCAGTGAAAAGACACCTCAGTTCAGCGCCTGCCAGATTGTATAAATAAGAGAGGCTAGCGCCTCATTTGTTCACTCACTCACTTGTTCATCAGAGCGCAAGTTTGGAGTTGCAGTTGGAGAAGAAGGAAGAGAGAGAGAGGCGCATTCTTGGGAGAGGACTTTTTGTATTGTTTGGTTCAATCTCTTGGCATTGTATTGGCTATCTATATTAAGGAAGTTTTTGTTGGGTTTTCTCCCCCATGAGGGTTTCCTAGGATAAATGATGTGTCTCTTGTGATTGTGTATTTCTTAGTGATCCTATCTATGATATGGTTATCTAGTGAATTGAAAAGAAGCCTAATAATAGATTAAACCTTAACATGGTATCAGAGCTAAGCTGAAGAGAGCATCTTTCACAAGAAGAAGAAAAACATCATTGTTGTCGTACATGCAAATTAGGGCTTTTTATTGAAGAAGAATTTCAGCCCCAAAGCCATCTAGAAAAGTGTGCCCTACCTCAAGGAACACTTTGGCATCTTCAGCTCACCTTTTCAGTGGTTGGATCTCTCGGAAAGTGAAACCCTAGTTTTTACAAAGTACCAGAAGTACCAGAAAACTAGAAGCACCAGTCTAGAAATCCGTTGATCAAGTTTGAAGAGGTAAAATTTGGATTTTCTGAAATCTAACCACACCAGGCTACACGCCTCAACTAAACGCACCTCCTAGTAAGTTCAAAATTCAAATCTAAGCATTTTCATTTTTTGGTCATTTTCCTAGCTCCAGGTAAAAGATGTCAGGAAGCACTAAACTTGTTGACAAATTAGAAGGTGTGGAAAACTTATGTGCTTGAAAGTATAGGATTGGACTCATTATTGAAGAGAATGACTTAGCAAGATTCATTAAAGAAGAAGTACCAGAACCCGTCGATGCTGCAGATAAAGCAAAGCACCAAAAGGACACAATTAGGGCTAAAAGAATCATTGCAGATTCTATCAAAGATCACTTGATTCCTCAAGTGTCTTCAAAGAAGACTCCAAAAGAAATGTTTGATAC
>JASDQU010882883.1:0-12310 GCA_032191745.1 Picea mariana
TTGTAGGTTTTGGGAGGAGCAATGTGGAGGTAAAGGGAGTGTGGAAAGGAGATGGACGAGGGGTGTTGGAACTAGTGCGTGCACGGGGAGGGAAGTGGTGGTTGAGGGGTGGTGTGTTCTAGTGTGCACACGTACGGGAGAGATGGAGGAGAGTGTTCTAAGAGGAGTTTGAGGACATGGAGGGAGGAGGAGAAGGAAAGAGTTGGTGCAGGGGTTTGGAGAGGGCACAGAGTGGTGGTGGAGAGTGGGAGGAGGAGGCCGAGAGGGGAAAGGAGGAGTTGGATAGAGGGAGAAGGTAGTAGGGGAGAGGAGGAGCTCGGGTTGGGGGAACTAGTGTGGGGGTTTGGTGGGAAGCACACAGAGGTGGTGGAGCTGTGGTGGGAGTGTGTGGAGGAGGGATGGGGTATGGGGAATGGGCGCAGAGAATGTGAGGTGGAGAGTTGGGCACGAAGGGTTTGGGGGTTGGGTAACACGCAGGCTAGTGTGGTGGTTGTGGGAGAGGATGTTGCAGAGGTGGTGAGGGGGTGGTAGTGGCGCCCAGGTGGTGGACGAGTGGCCATATACCCCCAAAAATTAAAATTTGAAACTTTGGCAATGTGGGTTTTTTCTTTTTTTTTGCAACAGTTTTAAAACAGAAGGTCATGGGTTCAAACCCCCTCCACTCCCTTTGGATTTCTGGGTAATTTTGGTCTTTTATGGGCAAAGGATAAGGGAGAGGGTTGGGGTTCAAATCCTAGGGCCTACAAATGGACATGCATAGGCCTGCAATATTCAGCCCAACTCACAAATTAAATATCTAAAGGGGCCATGGAGGCTTGGGCTTGGTGCCCAAGAGGGGTTCGAATCCCCTCCCCTTTTCATCTTGTGCACACAGAGAACTACCTGAACTCGGAAACCAACAAACAAAACTGAAATAGAAACCAATACCACAACTAAACTAGGTAGATAAATATCAGTTTGAAGGAAAAAACATAATTTTTTCATGCAAAACCTCATCATAACCAGCAAATGTTTCTTGGTTTTTTTTGAACTGAGATTGATGGGTTACCTGGTTCACTGTCTGAATATTGTTGAATGGTGGTTGGTTGCCCAATGCAGAGCTGCACCTACTACGAGTCCTCCCTCTATTTTCCTCCCTCTACTTCCATGGATTTTTGTTGCAGATCTCCCCCCCTGGGCCAAAATGTCAAAATGGCTTGAGAGAGGGGGGAGGGGTGGTTTTGAATTTTCGAATTTTGCAAAAAAAACAAATTTCCCAAAAATTGTTTGAGGCTAAGTTTCTTCTTCTCCATTTTCCAATTTTCTGAATTTTTTTAATAAAAGTTTCCAATTATTTTTTTAATATTTCTTGAAAAATGTGCAAGTCAAAGTTTGACTTTGACTTTGACCATGTTGTTGTTAACTTAGCCCAAAAATGTTGTCGGGTGAGATAGAGTCAGAATCGGATGCAGGGCATGTTATTGAAAAGGTCTCGACGAGACCGTTGAGAATACACCACCACCAATCTCAAATAATTCCACCTCAGCCCTCAAATTCGGCCCGAAATAGTGGTCGCTTAAAACCCCTGACTTGTTGGTGGGCCCACATGAGACCCAATCTTGTGAAAGGTGCCAAATCGCCATACGATATCCAATTGATGCAAATGAGGTATCAACGGAAAGGTATTGACGAGTAATTCAACTAGGTGGCCCTATATTTGTGTGATGGGGCAATTAAATGTTGGTTTATCTATCATGAAACCTTGCCATGCGAGTTGGTTGTCCCCCTTTTCCTGAAATAATTGACCAACTTGTGACAGATCTAATCGGGCCATCCGAGGTCAAAATCAGGAAAATGAGGAGGCGTTAGAAAGGTATTTGAGTCTATTACAGCATGTAATTTCTAAATCTCTTATTTAAAACTCTTTACCCACCATTTTTAAACCCCTAAACACTGTAACCAATTTGGTGTCTAAAATTGGTCATGAGCTTGTGAAAGCTCGTTCTTACCAACCGGGGGTCAAAACCAAGCACAGGATATACCGTTGGAAAGGTATCACACTTCCCTACACCATGTATGGGTTTAATTTTCCTCTTAAGATCAGAATCTAAACAAAATCAAACCAGGGAGTCACAGCTATAGGTTTTGGCCATTCGGGTGATGCTAGATTTACATCCTTCGTACGGGGTCATACGGACTCGGAACCGGGCTCATGATAGCCCGTTGGAAAGCTTGTCCTGATCCCTACAACATTGAAGTGTTGTATTTCCTGAATTATGACCATATTTCATCTTATTCCTTACAAAAGGACCTCGTCTTCAAGGGACCCGCCTAGTGATAGGCAAAGGGGACCAACATAAAAATTCTTGTAAAGTGTGTGTTTAGCTCATGAAACCTGAACCGAATAGTATTTACATGAGGAATAAATGATGTGGGAGGGTTCACAACCCCCTGAAGGTATAAAAATGATACTCTTTCAAGGGTAGAGGCCATAGTAACTATGGCCCCCACCACTATCTTCGACTGAAACCATAGCACCAAGGGACGTTTGAGGAGCAATGACTGTGTAAAACACCATGTTGAGACCAGAGCATATTTTTGGGTCAACAGTTGCAATAACCATGAAGAAGATGTACTAAGGTTCTATTCACCACTTTTGTTTGACCATCAGTTTGTGGATGAAATGTTGTGCTCTTTTTCATCTTGGTGTTCATGTGTGCCTATAAGCTTGACCAAAAATTCCCGATAAATCGAGAATCTCGATCAGAAATAATGGATTTGGACAACCCAAAATGTACCCAAACATGTTGAAAGAACATTTGTTTCATTTTTTCAACTGTAACTTGTTCTTACAAGCCATCAAAATACACATTTTTCTAAAACAGTCAACCACAACATAAAGATAATCATGATTCTTTTTTGACATAGGTAGACCTCCTACAAATTCCATGGAAATTCTTTCCCAAGGACGAGAAGGAACCAGAATTGGAGTATACAAACCCAACTTTCTATTGTTAGGCTTACTTGTAGCACACAAATAACATCCTCTTACATATCTTGAAACACTTTCATTCATTTTAGGCCAATAGCAATACCTTTGCAAATTAGCCATCGTCTTGCCTACACCAAAGTGGCCAGCAATAAGAGAAGAATGTGCTTCCCTTATGATGTTGACTCTTTCACCCTATGGAATACATAGCTTTCCAAGATAATACAAAATCTTATCATACAAATGGTAATCCAATTCCTCAACTTGGTTAGAGTGACACAAAGTTTCATAAACCTCTTTAAAATCAGCATCTAAAGCATATTGTTCAACATAGATTGCATGCATGGTATAATTATTCTTAAGAATAACCGAAGCACTAAAAATATTCCTAGAAATCATATCAACAACTTTGTTATAAATGCCTTTCTTATACCTGATAACCAAGTGAAATTGTTGTAGGAATCCCATCCATCTGAAGTGTCTTGCTTGTTGTAGTTTTTTGTGTGATTGTATGTATTGCAATGGTTGATGATATGTGTGAATGATAGTTTATTTTCCCAACAAATAATGTTTCCATTTTTTCACACTTTGCACCAATGCATACAACTCCTTATCATATGTAGGATAATTATTCACAGCACCATTAAAAGTTTCAGAATGAAAACAAATGGGCTTACCATGTTGCAACAATATTTCTCCCATTGCATAGTTACTTGCATCTGTTTGTATCTCAAATGGATGTCTCAAATTAGGAAGTGCAAGAACTAGAGCTGAACTAATATTCTCCTTCAATGCATCAAAAAAAATTCGTTTCTTTCCTCCCCATTGGAAAACTTGCTTGATGCTTGTCATTGCATGTAATGGAGTTGCAATTGAAGAGAAGTTAGCAATAAACTCTCTCCAATATTGGGTTGCTCCAAAAAATCTTCTTACCTCTGTCACATTGTTGGGCTTGGGCCAATCCAAAATGAGTTTGACCTTGGAAGTATCTATTTTAAGTTCTCCTCCTCCAACAATATGTCCCAAGTAAATAAGTGAGGTCTTTCCAAACTCACATTTAGACATCTTTAAAAACAAATTTTCTTTCTTCAAGAAATCTAAAACTTGCTTTATGTGCATAACATGCTCTTCACGATATTTGATAAATATCAAAATGTCATCCAAGTAAAAAATCACACAATCACCAAGAAAATGCCTTAATACATCATTCATAACTCTCATGAATTTAGCAAGAGCATTACAAAACCCAAATGGCATAACCATCCATTCAAACAAACCTTGTTTTTTTTTAAAGTTGTCTTCTAATGCAGACCCCCCTTCTATCCTAAGGGTTGTGCGACCTCCCGGTCTAGGATCGATCAAGAAACTGAGTCTGACTGACTCTTTGGCCCCTCAAGAGCCTCAATTCCACTTAATAGGCCCTCTTTCCCTTAAAGGGAAGGTTATATGGAACCCGCGTCTTTCTCCTTAGCGCCTTTTATGCTTCAACGTATTTAGGCACTAGCTCTCCTGGTTAATCCCCTCCCTTTATTTGGCCAAGGCTATGACGAGTCACCTAATCGAAAGGCACGTTGCAACTTCATGTATCGGGTCTTTTCATGCAAGTCACTCCAACACTCTCGACTCCCAAAATCCTGATAGGAGCCTAGCGCATGCTATCCCCTCTATTCTCCTTCACCGATGTGACCCTTCGCTATGACCATGAGCCAATATTTCGAGCACTTCAAAAATTTCACGTTTCACAAGTTTTCACTTCATGAATCGTCTCCCTAGACAATCAACGGTCCAGATCTCTCCTCGATCCGATGGCTCAGGTCAAATCATGATTTTGCGATTCACGAGTTCTCAAAACTCTTACCTCTTATTTCCTGAGTCATGAACTCTCGACAAGACCAGATCTACAGTTCAGCTCCCTCCTTCGATAAATGGTTGTGATCAAATCAAGAATTTGTGTTTCACGAGTCCTTGTAACTTTGCCTTTGACTTCTTTAAGTCACTAGTCAGCGAAATGTTGATCTATTGCCATGTGTCCTCCTTGACGATGGATGGTCTCGATGATTTCGGAATGATCAACGGCTGTGATATTTTTGTGAGTTTGCACTTCGCGAATTCTCACAACTCTGTTTTTTGACCTTTCCACTCTGCGAATCAGCGAAATGCCGATTTCTTGCCATGTGTATTGTATTTATAACGGACAGCTCCAATGATTTCAAAGTTTCGTAAGTCTGATTCTCATGTACACTTTCAAATATTTAAGGTTAGTGCACTTTATCTTGATCAGATAGCTACGATCCTTTTGTGCACAGATCGGACGGCTAAGATCCTTTCTCTGATTCTCAAATCGAACGGCTGAGACTTTTTCTTTGCGCTTAGATCGTACGGCTGAGATATTTTCCTTTGCGCTTGCTCCTCATTGTCTAGACGTTGATTGGATGATCCAAATATTTTCCCTCTGAGCTTATGCCTTCTTCTAACTTAGAAGATTTTCAAAATATTTAAAGGCTTCGAACCTTATCCTTCCGGCGACTCCGTTTCTTAGATCTCATTCACACTCCTTGGAAAGTGTTATCCCTCCTGAGCTTGATATCCTCAAATATTTCGATCTCCCAAGCACTTCTTTCTTTTTCGGGAAATTCTTCAAACTCATATTCAAATATTCTTGAAAAGAATTCGTTCTCGCTATCCTGGCGTTCCTTTGTTCTTGATTCTTCGACTTCTTTACATGATCACTTCGAATCTTCATCGAATTCCATATATTTTCACTCCTTGCAACAGACCTTTAGACAAGGTCTTGAGTTCTTGTGATGACTGTGCACACCTTGTGGTAGTCGCTTTACACTTCCTACAGAGGAATTCTTATGTTGTTCCGCCTGAGCTTACGATTCAAAACAGACTCTATCAACGCACTCCTTGTGGACTATCTTACATTATTTATTCTGATCTTTATGAGTCAAAACAAACCCTGTCAACGCACTCCTTGCAGATTGTGTGCACACCTTGCACTGACTCACGAAGAAAATCGATTTTAAAATTTATACAAGCATTTCAAATCTACATGCACTCGTAGCAAGGTTCATTCATTCTTGAAAAGATTAACGACAACAACAGGGAAATTGTAAACAATATTCACACTGTACACTGGATCAATTTTCCTCTATTATCTTCATTCAAAATCAAGAAAATGGTTACAACTGAAATCAAAGAAACAACTATTGTTCACAAATTCCTACTTGCTCATAATTCTCATAACCCCTCTTTTGGGCATACAAAATATCTCTTTATACAAAAGAAACAAACTAATTGTTATCTAATTGTGGTTACATTGAGACTAGGGTTAACTCACAAGTCACGCGTACTCGTTCTATCTCCACGCGCGTGATATTTCCTTTTATTGTTTTCTATCAACTTCAAAATATTTGCAGTACTGGCTAGTGTTCGAGACTCTGGAATGGCTCTCAAGCACTGAGTTGTTCTACCACATGTACTTGTTGACGATGCTCCTGCATCATATGCCCCCTGGACAAAAATTCATGGACTCCTGTCCATGAGCTCCTGTATCGAATTTCCATGCTTCTGGATATCAGCTTCACTTTCCCAACTGACATCTTCTATTGGGTGTCCCTTCCACTTGACCAAATATTCAAAACGGGTCTTCCTCTTGGTCTTCTTAACAATCCTTTGATCAATGATCTTTTCCATCTGTGGTTTTTCTGCTATAGGAATTTGTTTCTCCCACCGAATCTTCCCTTGATCTGATGATCCCTCTGTGTCATCCTTCCTGTAAGGATACAGGTATGAGATGTTGAATATGGGTGATATGCCCACATCATCTGGCAATTCAATCTCATAGGCGTTTTCATCAAACTTCCTCAAGATCTTACATGGTCCTATCTTATTCATCTTTAGCTTGTTATATGTCCCCCTAGGGAACCTTTCCTTCCTGGGATGTGCTAGAACCTGATCTCCTATTTCAAATTGGAGTTCTTTGCAATGTTGATCATCTATGCGTTTGTACTCTTGTCTAGAATTCTGCAACTGCCCCCTGATCTGGTTATGGAGCTTCTGCATTTCTACAGAAAAATCTTCTACTCCAGCGCTTCTGATCTCACTCTGTTCCAAGTCTCTCAACTCAAATACTCCCATGGGTTGCATTCCATACAATATTTGGAACGAGCTCTTTCCAGTGCTCCTGTTTGGTGAGTCATTGTATGCAAATTCTGCTTGTGGAAGAATCTGATCCCATTGATTATGGTGCTCAATGAACAGACTCCTCAATACATTTCCCAAACTTCTGTTTACCACCTCAGTATATCCAAATGTCTGAGGGTGATAAGCTGATCTGAAGGAAAAAATGTCCCCAACTTCTTCCACATTGTTCTCCAAAAATGACCAACAAATTAAGTGTCTATGTCTGAGACAATGCTTCTGGGTAGGCTGTGAAGTCTCACAACTTCCTTAAAGAACAGATTCGCAACATGTGATGCATCATTGGCCTTCTGGCATGGGATAAAATGTTGCATCTTTGAAAATCTATCCACCACCACAAATATGGAATCAAATCATTTTTGTGTTCTTGGCAGTCCCAACACAAAATCCATGCTTATTGCATCCCAAGGCCTCTCTGGTATAGGAAATGGTTGATACAATCCAGTTTTATGTCTTTTACCTTTTGCATGTTGGCAGATTTTGCATCTGTTCATGAATTTTATTACATCTGTTCTCATACATGGCCAACAGTATGAACTTCTCAACTGTGCAAATGTCTTATCATGGCTGAAATATCTAGCCAATCCTCCACTACGTTTTTTCTTCAAAAGGTTATCTCTCATTGAGCATTTTGGTATGCATAATTGATTTCCTTTAAAGAACAATCACTCTTGAATCATATACTCTGTCCAATGGCTTCTATCTCTCAGCACAGGATTCGCACATGCTTCATATGCCTCCTTGAAATCTGGATCATCACTGTACATTTCCTCAAGGTGTTTGAACCCTAAGGTCTTTACCTGGAATTCCTGCAGAATCAAACATCTCTTGATCAATGCATCAGAAAATTTGTTAGCATTCCCAACAATATGTTTTATGACAAAAGTAAAATTATACATAAACTCAATCCACTTCGCATGCCTCTGATTCAATTTTTCCTGTCTGGTTATGAATTGTAAATATTGGTTATCGTTATACAAGACAAATTCTTAGGGGACAAGGTAATGTCTCCATTTCTTCAGGAATTTCATTGTGGCATAAAACTCTTTGTCATAGGTGGATTATTTTCTCTTAGTCTCATTCAGCTTCTCATTGAAGTAAGCAACAGGTCTATTGGCCTGGCTCAAAACTCCTCCAATCGCAATGCCACTTGCATCACACCTTACCTGAAACGTCTTCTCAAAATTTGGTAGGACCATAATTGATCACTCCGTTACTTTCTCCTTTAGTATATTGAAGATCTTCTCAGCCTCCTCTATCCATTTAAAATACTTGTGACATTTCTTCAATGTATCCATCATTGGTGCACAAATTCCACTGAAATCTCTAATGAACTTCCTATAGAAACTCGCTAATCCATGGAAGCTTCTTACCTCAAACATGCACCTTGGCGATGGCCATTCTTTGATTGCTTTCACCTTCTCCGGATTCATCTTCAGTTCATTTGAAGAGATCACAAAACAAAATTAAATGAGTTTTGTCTTCATAAAAGAGGACTTCTTCAGGTTTATCAACATCTTCTCCCACTGTAGTCTCCTCATCACTAGTGGCAGGTGCCTCAAGTGCTCCTCTCTAGTCTTGCTAAATATCAGTATATCATATAGATACACAACCATGAACTTTCCAATGAAATATTTTAGTATTTCATTCATCAACCTCATTAAATTACTTGGGGCATTGGTTAAGCCAAATGGCATAACAAGCCACTCATACAAACCTTCATTTGTCTTAAAGGTTGTCTTCCACTCATCACCTTCCCTCATTTTGATTTGGTGATATCCACTTTTCAAATCTATCTTAGAAAATAAATTTTCTCCACTTAAACAGTCCATCAAATCATATATTCTTGACAAAGGGAATCTATACCTAATAGTGATATTATTGATGGCTCTCCAGTCTGTACACATTATCCATCCTCCATATTTATTTAGACTCAACATAGTTGGTACTACACATGGACTCAAGCTCTCTCTGACCAAACCCTTGTCTAAAACCTCTTGGACCTTGTTCTTTACCTCTTCATTCTCTCGAGGTGTCAGTCTATATGCCTCTTTGTTTGGCAGACTTTCTCCTGGTATCAAATCAATATGATGGATGATACTTATGATGGGTGGTAATGAGTTAGGAAACTCATTAACTACTATTTCAACAAAATTATCCAATAATTCATGAACTTCTTCAGGCAAATCATCCATTGAAGTACTTGTAAGGATAACTCTGGGTTTCCTCACCACAGCAAACTGCATCTCCTATTTTTTTTTTACTTCTTTCAGGAGTTCCTTCCCACTCATGAGAAGTATGCTTGTGCTAGCTTACTCTTTCACTTTATTCTCCTCTATTGGCAACAACATGTGTGTCCTACCATTCTTCTCCAAGGTGTATGTATTCTTAATCCCATCATGAATGGCATTGATGTCAAACTTCCATGGTCTTCCCAAAAAAATATGGCATACATCCATGGGAATTAGATCACATAGAATTTCATCTCTATATCCTCCTATCTTAAATTCAACCAAGCATTGTTTAGTAACCATTAGCTGGTGTCCTTTCTACAACCACGAGATTTTATATGGCTTTGGGTGTGCATTTGTCTCTAGCTCCAATTTCTCCACCGTCTCCATGGATACTAAGTTATCAGTGCCCCCACTGTCAATTATCACCTTGCATACTATGTCTTTACCTTGCATACTATGTCTCTATACATGATTTTTAACTCCTACCTCTAGTTTTAAGAGAACCTTCCTCATCATCAGGGACATTCCATCCTCTGGTGCCTCTACTTCAACATTCCCTCTTTGTGCTTCTGAAATGTGAGCTTCTCCTCCTTCTTTCTTTTTCTCAGGGCATTCCCAAGACATCTTCCCTGTCTTTCCACTGGCATAACATATTATTCCTCCTCTATCTCTTCCTCTAGAAGAGTTTCTTCCACCACCTTGTCTTCCTCGAAAACTTCCTCCTCTCTCCAAGTGAATGTGTGGAGTTTTAGCCTCATCCTTGGAATTATGTGCCTTGTCATGGGAAAATCCCTTACCTTTGTTCGGGGCTGATATTTTACCTCTACCTCGCTGGATTTTTTTTCTGCCCAACTTCTCTTCCACCTTCAGTGAAAACTGATAAGCATCCTCCACTGTCCTTACCGACATCATGCTAAGCTCATCTTGGATTTCATACCTCAGTCCATTTATATATCTGGAAACCTTTTCTTCATCCCTCTCTCTTTGTCCAGCTCTGATGTTCAGTTTGTAGAAATCCTTTGTGTATTCTTTGACTGTCATACCCTTCTGTCTTAGGTTTTGTAGCTTCCTGAACATATTGATTTGATAGTCTTTGGGCATGAATTTATCCTTTAGGTTGGCTACCATTCTGTCCCAATTCTTTATCTTTTGTTTGAATCTACTTCTCCTCTCAGCCTGCAGTTCATCCCACCACAGTGTTGTGTGTCCTTTAAGCCTGGTGATAGCATGTCTCACCTTTTTCTCCCCATCGACATCTTCATAATCAAAATATTTGTTCATGGACCTTATCCAATCCAGCAGTTCTTCGGCATTCAAATTGTCTTCATACATTGGGACCTCTATCTTGGCTCTAGCTCCCAATCCAACAACTTCTCTTAGAAAGCATTCTTCGGCAACCGATTCCCCTGCAACTTCTTCGACTTCTACATATTCTCTATCTGCATCGTTGATGTCTCCAGCATCTGGTGCTCTTCTCTGCACTACTTCCATTGCTTCCAGCCTTGCATGAAGTTCTCACATCTCTCTTTCTACAACACGATTGGCTAAAGGTGGCCCCCCTCATCTCCTCAGCGGCATTATGTTGACCATATCTCACACATAGAGTAAAACGTCGAGTTATTTTTCTCCTTCCCCCGAAATCTAAAGACGAAAATAAGCTCTAATACCACTTGATGCAGACCCCCCTTCTATCCTAAGGGCTGCACGACCTCCCGGTCCAGGGATGATTTTAAGGATGGAAATTTGTTTTAAAATGTAGAAACCTTGGCGAATCCTACTAATCCTTCATATGCCAACTATAAATGATTGGCGATATTTTTGTAAAAATATTCAAATTTATAAGGATTTTATATAGTTCTTATAAAACTTTGGCGATCTTTAAGGTAAAATAATTTTATCCTATAGAATTTGGGCGAATCATTTTTAAAATAGCGAATCTCGTTTTTGGAAAAACCATGAAAAATTAGCCCATGAGAAAAATTTAGCCCCTAAAATCATCCCTGTCCCGGTCTAGGATCGATCAAGAAACTGAGTCTGATTGACTCTTCGGGCCCTCAAGAACCTCAATTCCACTTAACAGACCCTCTTTCCCTTAAAGAGAAGGTTATATGGAACTCGCGGCTTTCTCCTTAACGCCTTTAATCTTCAGTGTATTTAGGCACTAGCTCTCCTCGTTAAGCCCCTCCCTTTATGTGGACAAGGTTGTGACTAGTCGCCTAATCGAAAGGCGCATCGCGACTTCACGTATTGGGTATTTTCATGCGAGTCACTCCGACTCTCCCAACTCCTGAAATCTCAATAGGAGCCTAGCTCATGCTAACCCCTCTATTCTCCTTCACCGATGTGACCCTTTGCTATGACCGTGGGCCAATCTTTCAAGCACTTCGCGATTTCACGTTTTGTGAGTTCGCACTTCACAAATCGTCTCCCTAGACAATCAATGGTCCAGATCTCTCCTCGATCCAACGAATCAGGTCAAATCACTATTCCATGATTCACAAGTTCTCAGAACTCTTACCTCTGATTTCCCAAGTCATGAAATCCCTACAAGACCGTATCTACGGTCCATCTCCTTCCTTCGATCAACAGTTGTGATAAAATCACGATTTCGCATTTTGTGAGTCCTTGTAACTCTACCTTTGACTTCTTTAACTCATGATTCAGCGAAATGTTAATCTCTCACCACGTGTCCTCCTTGACAATGGACGGTCTCGATGATTTCGGAATGATCAATAGCTGTGATATTTTCTCGAGTTCGCACTTCACGAATTCTCACAACTCTGTTCTTTGACCTTTCCACTCTGCAAATCATCGAAATGCCAATTTCTCACCATGTGTCTTGTCTTGATAATGAACGGCTTCGATGATTTCAGAGTTTCATAAGTCTGATTCTTCTATACAC
>JASDQU010882883.1:12330-34239 GCA_032191745.1 Picea mariana
CTGTGATATTTTCTCGAGTTCGCACTTCACGAATTCTCACAACTCTGTTCTTTGACCTTTCCACTCTGCAAATCATCGAAATGCCAATTTCTCACCATGTGTCTTGTCTTGATAATGAACGGCTTCGATGATTTCAGAGTTTCATAAGTCTGATTCTTCTATACACTTTAAAATCTTTAAGGTTAGTGCACTTTACCTTGATCAGACGGCTACGATCCTTTTGCGTGCAGATCGAACGGCTAAGATCTTTTCTATGATTCTTAGATCGAATGGCTGAGACTTTCTCTTTGAGATTAGATTGTACAGTTGAGATATTTTCCTTTACGCTTGCTCCTCGTTTTCTGGACGTTGATCGGACAATCCATATATTTTCCCTCTAAGCTTACGCCTTCTTCTAACTTAGAATATTTTCAAAATATTTAAAGGCTTTGACCTTTATCCTTACGACGAGTTTGTTTCTTGGATCTCGTTCACACTCCTTTGAAAGTGCTATCCCTCCTAAGCTTTATCTCCTCAAAGATTTTGATCTCCCAAGCACTTCTTTATTTTCCAGGAAATTCTTCAAACTCAGATTCAAATATTCTCAAAAAGAATTTGTTCCCTTTGTTCTGGCGTTCCTTTGTTCTTGATTCTTCGACTTCTTTATAGGATCGCTTCGGCTCTTAGTTGAATTATAGATATTTTCACTCCTTGAAACAGATCTTTACACAAGGTCTTGAGTTCTTGTGACGACTGTGCACACCTTGCGGTAGTCGCTTTACACTTCCTATAGAGGAATTCTTACGTTGTTCCTCCCGAGCTTACGAGTTGAAACAGACTCTATCAATGCACTCCTTGCAGACTGTCTTATGCTATTTCTTCTGATCTTTATGAGTTGAAATAGACCCTGTCAACGTACTCCTTGCGGATTGTGTGCACACCTTGCACCGGCTCACAAAGAAAAGCGATTTTAAAATTTATACAAGCATTTCAAAGTTACATGCACTCGTAGAAAGATTCATTCATTCTTGAAAAGATTAATGAAACCAACAAGGAAATTGTAAACAATATTCAAACCATACACTGGATCAATTTTCCTATGTTATCTTCATTCAAAATCAAGAAAATTATTACAGCTAAAATCAAAGCAACAACTATTGTTCACAAATTCCTACTGGCTCATAATTCTCGTAAACCCTCTTTTGGGCATACAAATTCTCTCTTTATACAAAAGAAACAAACTAACTGCTATCTAATTGTGGTTACATTGAGACTAGGGTTAACTCCCAGATCACGCATGCTCGTTCTGTCTCCATGCGTGTGATCTTTCTTTTTATTTTTTTCTATCAGCTTCAAAATATTTGCAATAATGGCTATCGTTCGAGACTCTAGATTGTCTCTCGTGTGCTGAGTTGTCCTGCCATGTGTACTTGTTGACAATGCTCCTGCATCATCTTCCATGTGTCTCCTTCAACAATCTTAATATGATGATATCCACTTCTCAAATCCAACTTAGTAAAATAATTAGCATCTTTCTATTGATCAAGCAAATCATCAATTCTAGGAAGAGGATAAAAATTCTTTATTGTAATCTTGTTCAAGGCTCTGAAATATACACACATGCGCCATGTACCATCTTTCTTTGGTACTAAAAAAATTGGTGACCCACATGGCGATGTGCTTGGCATGATAACCCCTTTTTCAAGCAACTCTTGGATTTGTTTTTTAATTTCATCATTCTTCATGACTAACATCCTGTACATACCAATGTTTGGAAGAGGACAATATTGTTGCAATTGAATCTCATGTTGGATACCCATTTTTGGAGGAAATCCTTTTGGTTCCCGAAACATCTCATAATATTGGTTAACAACGTCATATAAATCAGATTATAACTTTGCATCACAACCTTGGAAAGCTTCTTTTTCAACATTGTCTTTGGGTTTGATCATCAAGAGTACAAAGTTCTTACTAGCATTGACTAATCTCTTCATTTGTCCATCATTTACAAGTGACAAATTCAACTTCTTTGTATGTGCTCTAACAATGTACTGAACTCCATTTTTAAATAAATGATATTTTTTCTCATGATGATGAAATATTTCTCTCCTATCATATAAATATGGTCTTCCCAACACAATACCACAAATATTGAATGGAATAACATAAAGCGCTACCTCATCTATAAAGTTTGCAGTGATGGAAAATCTAAGTTTACATCTTCTTGTCACATGCAATTTGTCATTTTCACATATCCATCCTAGAGGATATGGTTTAGGATGAGTAGTTTCCAGATGAAATTTCTTAACAATGTCTTCGGATATGAGGTTTGGTTGAGATCTGGTATCAAAAAGCATATCTATCTTGGTATGCTTTGAAATAACCCTTATGTGGAAAAAGTTTATTGTTTCTTTTTCATGTTGAGTTTCATTGAGGCTACTACGTGAAGAACTAGTACTTGCAATAGAATCCTTACCTTGAAAATTGATGGCTGTAATTTTTGTTTCACCTCCCGAATCAGAACCTAAGTCATGTTGTGTAGTTGCAATAGTATTTGGTTTAGTTTTGTTGTTGAACTTTTTGGGTCTCTTTTCAGGATGAAGTTTCCAACAATGGTCTTCATCATGGCCATCTTTTAAACAATGTTTACATGTGAGTTTTTCTCCCTCATTCCTGACTGAAGCATTCTTCTTTCCATTTCCTTTGATTTTGTTTTTCCTTTGTCTCCATTATAAAATGGCTTCTTGCTGCCCTCTTGAGGTTCATTCCTCCCTCTTGATTCCAAATGAGTTTCCTGTACATAAAATTCATCTATATTTGTAGGGTCAAACATAAGTATTTTGTGTCTCAAGTAGCTATGCAATCCTCCAATGTATTTGAGTAAATTTTTTTGAGAAGATAAATCTATACCCAAAATCAAAGCTCTTCTTCTAAATTATTGAGTGTAGCTTTTCACATTTTTCCCTTTATCTTGTCTAAAGTTTTTCCAATCCATAATAGATTTTTGCATGTGTGCTAATGGATAAAATTGTCTTTTAATTGCAACAATAAAATCATTCCAAGAGGATAAAACTTTACCATGTTTCTTCATGTCGTCTTGAGTTTTGGCTTCCCACAAAATGAGTGTTGCACTTTCCAATCTAAGAGAAGAAAGTTGAATCTTAGTTTCATCATCTTGGATTCTTTGTATCCTACAATACACTTCAATTTGACGAATCCAGTTATCCAATTTCTCAGCATTTACATCTCCCTTTTACATAGGCAATTCAAACTTAATATCAAGCTTAAGAAAAGGAGTTTGTGGAGAAATTTTACCATGTTCTTTTGGAGAATTTGGAGGTGGTAGTGAAATGGTAGAAGAAGTGGAAGATGGAGGTGAAGGAGGTGGAGTATCACCATTCCCTCCATTTCCTTTTGGAGTTTTATCACCACTATCTTGGAGGATTTGAGATTTCACCTTGCAACCTTGCATTCATTTATTCAAATAAAACTTTCACCATTTATGTCATATCATAAAAATCTTTTCTGAAAGTTTCATCTTCTGAAGTAAGAGTTTCATGACTCTCCTCATGAGCCATACTTGGTGAATGCCTCCTTGAAGCTTGAGGTGAATGTGTAGTTCTTCTTCTTGAAAGTTGAAAACTTGGCTCTACAAGTTGACCTTCTCCTCTTTTGAGCTTCAACCTTGTAAGCATCAGTAAACAAACACTTGCAAACAATCAAACCTTCAAAAACCTTTTCTTTGATACCAACTTGATCTGAAAATGAAAAAGGTTTGTGTATACAAATTTGCAAGTGAAATAGCTATGTGACTTAGGCAATTGGATCAAGTTGCAAACACATAAACTTAATGAGTTTTTTTTTATTTAACATGAACAACATAACAGTCATAAAAAACCATCAAAAACAAGAACATAACACAGAAAAATGATAATGAGTTCACCCCTCTCTTGGGATACATCTCTTGGTCCAGCTTCCAATGGATCATTTTCATTATATGCTCAAAGTATCAAAATCAGTGCTTTACAATGCTCAAAATACAAAATAGATGGCTTCAATGGCTCCAGAATGTCCAAAAAAACCTAGCTAGGCTCTTCCTACACCTGGTTTGGCCAAAAAATGAGAAGAATACACTTCCTGGAAGTTTCTCCCCAATAGTTTATTGTACATGCTCGCCAAAACACACCCAGAGTCACCAAATGTATCTCATCTCTCCCAAAACCTGGCTCCACATGCAATATGGGTCATGGGCGAGATTCTCGCACAGTTAGAGAAACTAACACCTTAATGAGCGGAGGTTGTGGTTGTGTGGCCCCCCATGTGGTCGAGCATTGACCTACATTTCTTCACCTACCGACTAATCGTTGGTGTTACCGAGTTGTGGTCGTATGGAGGAAACAGTATGTGACTAAGGGTTGGGGCTAAGCCTCGACCATTTATCCACCCGTACCAAAGTTTAATTTGAATTCAAATAAATGATTTGGACATAGGTTGTTAACTAACACCATAGGTGGGCTGGTAGCCTAGCCTTTGCCAAGACTTTTCCCACAGAGGTCACGAGTTCGACCCCGGTGGACTCCATAAAATTTTAAACCATAAACCGAAAAGGGGTGCCACGTGGAGGCCCCTAGCTGGGCTACGTGGCACCTTTCCATTTTCCACAAACACACCACATGCCAGCATCAGATTGGTCCTCAAAACCCTTCCAACTCTTCAACTGCCATGTTAGCATCTCCCAACTCATCCTCTACCATATCAGTGGTACAGTCAGTTGACACATGGATTGTACAGACTGCATAGTCAGAATTTTTTTACTTGTTTGGAAAAGTGGAAAAAATGTGATATCTCTCACATATGATCTTCATTTGATCATGTTCATGTTGCATTTGGATTGTGAGGACAAGATCTACGCAATGAATCTGTTTTCGAGCAATTCTGAGCACTTTTATTTTTTAGCATATTTTGATCCCTTGGATCAATGCATGAAGAAGATACAATACAACCCCATATCCCCATTCATTCCTAGACTGCAAGCACTTGAGAATTGTAGTCACCCATAGAGCTATCTCGGGTGAGACTATGTTGTGTGCACTGCATGCAGCGTTTCCTTCTGGTTTACCAGGAGGGTCGACAGTTTTAGAGGGTTTATTTGGAAACATGTTCAGATATGAACCTGGGTCAACCCAAAAAGAAGTAGAAGGGATATCTAACCCAACATTCCTTATTTTATGGATAACCCACTTCTAACTACTTTGTCCACTTACAACAACCTTTCCACAAATAGTAAACTCACCACTTATAGTTGCAACCAATTCATTTTTAATTATTTTCTTTTTGCAACAACTTAACCCATGATTAACTCCTAGTCACAACCACTTTGATTATTTAACTTCTTCTAGGATCTTCTAGAATAATTGAATTCTTTGACCTTCTAGGGGCTTCCAGATAACTCATGAGGGTTCTCCAACTTCACTAATCCATATCTCCTCAATCGTGAGGAACTACATGACATAGCACATATCACCGGAAACGGCATGACATGTATTATCCATATAGAACAATCTCACTTGGAAATTTGTTGATATTCATCACATTATTCTTCAACCAAACTTGGGTTCCTTAACCACATTGTTGGAGCTACCAGACTTGCTTCAAGGGTTGACATCAATAACAACCAAACCAATTAATCAACAACACTTTCTACCATAAAGTGCTTCAAATGGACTCATATTTAAAGATGTTTGATATCCATTGTTGTCAGAAAACTCTACCAAATGAAGGTAGTCTTCTCATTTTGATGGCTTATCCATCACATACATCCTGAGCATATCTTCAATCACCTGATTTACTCTCTATGTTTTTCCATCTAACTTAGGGTGATATGTTGTGCTAAAGTTTAGATTTTTTCCAAATCCCTTGAATTTCCCTTTCCAAAAGTTCAAGGCGAACTTGGAATCTCTATCAGACACAATTGTCTTAGGTACACCATGCAGCTTAGCAATTTCTCACATGTATATATAAACAATGTTGGTTTCCTTGTGCATTGAATTCATTGGAATAAAATGGGAAGATTTTGTAAGCTTGTCCACCACCACCATAATAGAATCACATTGCTTAGTAGTTCTAGAAAAATTAGTTATTAAATCCATGGTCACAACTTCCCACTTCCACTCAGGAATGAGAAAAGGATATAGAAAACCATTTGGATGTCTATGCTCATCCTTGACCTTATGACATTCAAGACATCTGGCAATAAAATCCACAACTTCCTTTTTCATACCTAGCCAAAAGTATTGCTTCTTGACTACTAAAATTGTCTTCTGGTAACCTGGATGTCCAGCATAAGGAACCTTATGATATCTGAAAACATTAGTCCCTTCAACTCATGATCATTCAACACAGAATATGTTCCTATACATGAGGATACCATCCTCTCTTAGCTCATAACCTTCCAAACTCTTTTGTGACATACCTTGTTGTAAATTCGCCTTTATGTCCACATAGCGCAGATATGATTTGGAAAATTATTAAATTATATCACACAAATCCAATTTATACATGCTAATGGATGTAGGATGTGTTTCATGCACTCTCTCATTGAGTGCATCAACCACCTTGTTCTTTTTTCCTCTTATATGTTTTATGTCAAAGTCATACTCACTAAGGAATTATAACCACCTTCTCTATCTAGCATTTAAACTTGGTTGTCCAAATAGATACTTTAGACCACTGTGGTCTATCCTCAGCTCAAATATTTTACCCATAAAATAATGTTGCCACATCTTCAAAGCATTCACCATGGCTTCCAATTCTAATTCATGCATAGCATAGAGCCTTTTATGCTCTTTCAACTTCCTTAACTCGTAGCACACCACATTTCCATTTTGACTCAAGACTCCATTGATTCCTTCATTGCATGCATCCATGCACACAACAAAGTCTGCATCAAGATCAACAATTCTCAAAATTGACGCACTTGTTAACAAACTCTTCAAGTGTTGAAAACTCCTTGCATAATTGGAAGTCCATTCAAATCGCACACCTTTATTTTGAAAAGATGTAATTGGATGCGCAATCTGTAAGAATCCTTCAATGAACCTTCTATAATAACTCGCAAGTCCCATAAAGGACCTTACTTATGTGAAATTTCTTGGTGTCGGCCATTCCTCAATGGATTTTATCTTTTCCAGATCCACATCTATTCCTACCTTGGAAATAATATGACCCAAATAATGAATCTATCGCTAATAAAATGAATGCTTTCTCAACTTTGCATGAATTTGATGCTCCCTCAATACCTGTAGTACCATCCTCAAGTGTTGATTGTGCTCTTCTTCATAATTTGAATAAATAAGTATGCCATCTAGAAATAAAATGACAAACTTATCTAATTAACTCTTGAAAACTACATTCATCAAACACATGAAGACAGTTGGTGTATTTGACAACCCAAATGGCACCATTATAAACTCGTAATGACCATACATTGTTCTGAAGGAAGTATTATTGATGTCTTCCTATTTTATTCTCACTTGATGATAACCAGATCTAAGATCAATCTTAGAAAATATATGTGTGCCCCGCAACTAATCAAAGAGGTCATCTATCCTTGGAAAAGGATACTTGTTCTTTATTGTTACCTTGTTCAACTTCCTGAAGTCGATACAAAGTCTCATTGTACCATCCTTCTTCTTCAAAAATAAAACCAGCACACATTAAGGAGACACACTCGAGTGTATATACCCTTTCTTCAGAATCTCTTCAAGTTGCACCAACAACTTCTTCAATTCTGGCATACTCATCCTATGAGTCTTGGATACATCTGTTTCTCCCGGCATCAAATTTATAGATAAATCAATACCCCTCTTTGAAGGAAATCCTCGTATCTCTTTAAATGCATCCCCATACTCTTTCAGTACTAAGTAATCTTCAACACTTGGCACTTTATCCTTAGGTGCCTCTTCCATGTACGCTCCAAATACTTGACATCCTTTCTTGTATATTTTCTTTAGTTGCAAGACTAAAACTTATCTGATAGTCACTTCTCTTGGAATTCCTTGAACTATTCTTAAGTTACCCTCCTCATCTAAGCAAGTGAATGCCTTATTGTAACAATCCGGGATAGCATGGTGCTCATCCAACCAATCCATACCAATAAGGAAATCATACTAACCCAAAGGTATAATATTCAAATTAGCCTTTGTGTGCAGTCCATTCATCTCCATTGGACATGTCTTAACCATCTCATTAATTTTCCTTTTTTCTCATGTAGCTAACTGCACCAACCAAGGCTTTCCAAGCTTGCTTCTCACCAAATGGAATCTTTCCACCATCTTATAATCTAGATAATTATGACTAGCTCTTGAATCAATTAAAATAGCAATGGGTTGGTTATTAATATGACCTTCCACCTCGATCATGTGTGACTAAAACTCAGCCTTCTTGTTATCCAACGTTGTGTAAATCCTAGGCATAGTTTTTTCCATGTCCTCAACTATCACAGCTTGTTGTACATTGTGCACATTTTTTTCTTTATCACCTCTTTGAGGGAAATCTCTACACAAATGATTCCTGCCACAACTCCAACATTGAATAGATTGTTTCCATGTAATTTTCCCCACTGTCTCTGGAATTTTGGGATCTTAGAGAGTTGATTGTCCTTGTGTAGTATTTATGAAAAATGGTGGCTTAGCCCCCTTCTTCCTCTGATCCACCTTTTTTTTCATCTTGTCTTCCCAAGCATTTTGGAAAATCGGTCTTCCCCTTTGTTGCTCATAAATACATTTAGCGCACCTTATGGTTTCCTCCAATGTTCTAGGGCCATCATATTATATCTTGTAATTGATACATGAAGGAAACTCACTCAGATACCTTTGAATCTTCACCTTTTCATCCTTGGTGAATGCAACATATTTCAACAGCTCTAAAAATATTCTTTCAAACTCATCTATCATCATACTCTCAAGCTTGAGTTCGAAGAACTCCTTCATTTTCTTGTCATAGTATCATTTGGTTAAGTATTTCTTTTGGAAATACCTCTTGAACTCCCTCCAAGTAACCTTGTTCTTATTAATGTGTTGTACCTGCACAAACTTATCCCACCACATTGATGCTTTTCCTTTTAACTGATATATGGAAATTCTCTCTTCTTCCTGTGCAGAATAATTATGCAGCTAGAAGTACTTCCTCCTCATACCCAGCAACCAGGTCTCTGCATCCTCATCCTTCTTGTTCTAACCATCAAAGGTAGGAGACTCGATTTATTCATTTCTCCTTGTAACTTGTCCACCCCAATCCTTCTCTTATGCTTTGTGAAAAGAGATGGACTCGAACTATTGTGCAGTTTCCTATAGGAATGCTTTGGCGAGTGAGGTGGATGCCTATCAACACTTCTTGCTTCTCTTTTTTTCTCATCATGAGACCTACGACCTCTTGACCTACTCGTATATGTCTCCTTATCCATTTTCTTTTCTATTATGTCCAGGATTTGCATCAATTTGACATTAAAGTCATCTTGTTGCTTCTTGGCTATCATAAGCCTTTCATTATCAACCTTATAGCTTTGGACATATTTTTGCAGTCCCTTTATGGTTTCTACCAAGTGCATGTGCTCTTCCTTGGATTATGTACCATCAACACCCAAACTGATATACAGGTCCCCAAAGTCATCATTAGGATTGTAATTCCTCTGTGCATCTTCCATGCTTTTGATCTTTTTCATTTGTCCTACTCTAAGTGTTGATAATTCTTCAAAATGTGCAGACAACAAGATTTTTTAGGTGAATTCATAAAACTCTCCACCATTGTGTCATAATATTTTCTTTGGAATCCCATGTGTGCACTGATATTCAACACATGCCAATGTGTGATGTCAATTTTTGACATGCAAATCGTGTATTAGAAACGTGCATGCATCACAATTTTGTTCTGCAAAGTCCCAAACCTTTAGTCTGGACACCCATGCACCACTATTTACTACACATTTCCAGTGCTTCACTCCAAAATTTCCAACATTTAGTTCACACATCTCTGCATCCTCACTTAATGCGCACCTTGGCCATGATGAAATTCCAAATTCATCCCATACAAATCCAGTGTTGAACCAACAGCTTTGATACCACAATGTAATGTCCCCAGCCTCCCCAGCTAGGCTACGCCACACACTTCTCCCAAAATATTCTTTGATACCAATTTGTAATGTACCTAGTCTTCCACCGAGTCTCGTTACCAACACTTACAACATGCTCTGATACCATACTCTAATGTCCCCAGCATACTACTAAGAAATGATAATCCAAAATTCCACTGCGCAAATTCTTTACTAACTCTAGTCTATGCAGTATCTTTTGAAGTAGTGTGCTCAACCTCAAATTGAGTCACACCACACTAACTTTATCCTTTAATCAAAACTCTAAGCAAAGGAAGTAACGCAAACAACTGCGCACACCAACATATCAATCACATAGCACAACAATGCACACAACCACCCTAGCATCACATGTCAATTCTAATTTCCCTGTGTGCAAGATCTAATTTCCTGTGTGCACACACAAGTTCCAACCTTATGTGCACACAAGATAATTTCCTACACACCCAACCATTCAATCCTCTTCTTGAAGACTCGTAACCAAAATCACAAGGTTAGCTTAACAGGAAATGCTATCAACATTTGTCATATCCATGCACAATTACAAAAACAAGCTGTAAGCACCATATTTACATGCATAAGCATCATTAAAGAGAATAACAACAATTACTTATATGCGACAACATACAATAATTAACCCACATCATGCATAGATAAATAAGGACACAGTAAACAACACAACACATAAAGAACGCATATCTTTTATGGAAGTCAACAGCTGCTCGTAAAACTCAGACATTCCTCCCAACCATAGACTATGTTGCTCATAAGCTTTCAGCAACATGTCACCCCCGAGCTGGGGCTTAACTCCACCAAGGTAAAAGGTTTCCTAGTGACAAGCTAAGTTATGATTCTCAACAGAATTTCTCAATCCTAGGTTCCCATTGTTGCAACTATCTCGCAGTCCCTCATTCCCCATGCACCTGTCATACCCAAGGAAGTGTGGCCTTCTCTGCTCAGTATTCCTCCAGCTACTCCACTTCCCTTCTGGGGTTACCAGAAACAGACCGGATAGGAAGTATCTGATCCCTACGACCAATGTCTAGTGCACCAAAGAAGAATTCTCAATAATACTCTCACTTGGAGAGTATGCTCGCAGGTCTGATAGCCCACTTCTCAATAGGAAATATCTCACCCAGAGAGACTACTCACAATCCCGACAACCTGTCTCTTTGACAATAAAATCATACTATATCCCTGCAACTTCTTGCAAGCTTCTCTGTGTAGATAAGGAAACAATTGTATTTTCCATACAGTCTGACCCCCTTCTACTCACGAGAGCCTGAAACATCCATAATCATCCCCTGGATTATTCTTTGAATAATCATATTTTCCCAAATACACTGAGGTCAACAATATATATCGCATGAATTCAACTTGAAGCATGTCACCTTCAGAAGTAGCTTAATCCACTTGGTGACTTGTTCCCTACCCTCAGGAACTTAGGATAAAATAATTATCCAATGTTGCACTTTTCTAGAATATTTTAAAATATTCCACTAAGACTTATGTCTCACCCCCTTTTCCCTTTTTTGGTGTATTCATCCCCCCATATCTTTTCGTCTAAGTTTGTCTATGCACAATGATGTAATATTATATTAATAATTGTGATTATATTTACATGGATAGGTGCACTGGCCTATCATCTAAGTTTGTCTTTGCGTAATGATGTGATATTATATTAATAATTATGATTATATTTACATCGATATGTGCACTGGCCTATCTTTGTCCCGACTCACGAGCTTCATAATCACACGGGCTCTCTGGCCTCCATACATATTCATCCATATATACTCATATATATAACTCAGATCTCTGTGCACTTCCATGTCATTCTCAAGCACTTACCCAAGTGTGCACAACACTGTGAAATGTGCGCACCTACCCAGGTGTGCACAACACATAAAATGTGTGCACCCTTTCTTTGATAACAATACTCCACGCACTACTTAGGTGCACACTTTTAGCACATAAACTTGTCAAGGTCTTGTGAGTCTATGTTTTCTACCTAGGTCTGTAAATTTTCCTATTTCTTCCCTTTTGCAGACTCAATCGTAAGTTTTCCTCTCGGCTCATAGTTATCTATTGTTGTCTTCACCTTCTTGATAAACCTATTTTGCCTTAGCATCTTGCCAAATAAATACCAGCCCTAATCCTTTTTGTTTTCCCTTGAAGTCAAGAACTTATCCCTTTACCTCTGTCATTGATCCTTTTGCTTTTCGGAGCCTTCAGCCAGTCATCCAAGTAGTTGTTCGCAGGCCACAGTCTTAAACATCGAACGCCACACTTAGGGCGGTCAAATATGGATTCAAATCAAGCAAGTGAGCAATATCATTGTTCAATGGTGGAGATCCATCATATAGATCAGATCGACGACCATCGGGTGATCAGGATCATGCAGTTGCACCAGGTTAGTGTCAAACAAAGGTCCAAAGTCGCAAGGTTGATCTTATCCATTGGTATTGGAGGGACGCATGGCGCAGGATCAATGTTTCCCTAACTTGCAAGATGGAGCAGTCAAAGGACTAATTCATGAGGACTCGTGAAACGTGAAGTCGTGAAACCATATGGGTTGTCCATTCTAGAGCGGCACGTGGCGCAGGATCTGAACCGCGTAGAAAGTCCGTCGGGAAGGCTGAGGTGAGAAGTGTTGATGGCACGAGGTCCTAAAACGCTGAAATAATCTGGGCCATTCATTTCAAGGGATGAATTTCATACGACCCAAGGGATTGCGATTTTGCGACTCAGAGGATTGAGCATGGAGCACAATATGAGTTCGTGAAACGCGAAATCGCAACGCGCCTAGAAATTAGGCTCACAGTCACTGCCCAAGGGAATATGGAGGCAAGGATAAATAAAGGATAGGCTCCTAATCGAGCAATGGGCAGTTGAGGTTGTTCTATGTGATGATTATGGCTATCAGATTCAAGTCAAATCCGACCATTGATCCAAGTGGGTCGTTTTGTGGGAGCAAGCATCAGGATATTTGAAATCAAGAGGAGTGAAAACCCCTGAAGTGAGAAATCCCTAGTTTTCATAAGGATAAGCACGAGTTCAAGGCCCGCGGTCATGCAGGGCAAGGAACATAGCTACACCAAGGAGTAAAGTGTTTGAGTCGGTCACCAAGAAATATCTGCATGGTCCTAAGGTGACAGAATTGACTCCAAGGAGTCGTGAGCTTGCCTGGAACGTTCATGGGTGTCAGGTTTCATCCTGATCCCAATGAAGGTAGTTAATGAAGATAGGTAGGGTATTTTAAACCTTGTTTCATCACATAAATGGAAAGTATGGAAAATCTTCCCGAGAAGAGAAGACTGTCAGTTGAAAGTTCACTTGTCATGAATTTTCCTGTGAAGCCCATACTGATCAGATCTTGCATCTGAAAGAAGAGTGCAAGTGTAGCCTGACAGAATAATATGCAGACGCTAAGCCTTGAATGGCATGACCAGAGTGCACTTCTATAGGGAGAAAGTTTCTTTGAGTATATATACTCAGTTTTTATATTTTGTAATGGTCATTGGTTGAGCGAGGCTCCCGTATTGTAAAGTTTTAATGAAGCTTCAGGTTTTCTGGCTATGTATTTGTTTTTGAAACTTCTTGTTTAATGAAAGTCATATTTATCACTCCAAATTATTCACCTCTTCTACTGAGAGGATTCATGATGGTTGATTCACATGAATTGTTGTAAATGTGTTACGATGGATGTTTGATTGTAATGTTGTTATAATTCCCTTCAGTTTCGCCGAGATTTGAATTTCAAGAAGATCTTGTTTTTTAAGTCTTTCTTCTTTTGGGCTACTAGAAGACCTGATGTTTCCAACAAACCTCTACACTTTTCTCACCAAAGTCTTCCCCCTACTCACCACTATACCAACTTATTGACTGAAGTTAGACCAAGACCTCACCTGCTTGTGTTTCTCGATCCAATTTATGAGTTAGAACGATACCATCCTGAGTCTACGTCCATTAGACCACTTTATATTGATTTTTCATGACATTCAAACTTATGGGTATCAGGCTCACCTCTACCGCAATCCAGGGGTGACTTATGGTGCTGACATTTCCAGCGTCGTTGCCAAGGATGAAATTGAATATTTTCCCTGGGATTGAACAACAAAGCTTACTAATTTTGAAGGTGCATCAAAGCTTAGTACATAAAAGATTGCAACTGTGCACCTGGAGACTCCACTATGGTGACTTCATTGACGCAAATCCATTGGCGACTCCACTATTCCAGCTATGGATTCTAGAGGCAGACACACGAGGTCTACTCCACAATTGCCTTTAGCAACACCTGAAGCTGACCCGGAGAAAATTGTCAGAAGAAGAAAGACCCTTCAAGAAGGTACTTTGGATGTTGAACCAGGTATTTCTGATAATTTTTTCCATCCTCCTATAGCAACTCCAATATCTATTTAACATTTTCCTGTTACGCACTTTGTTGGAGTTTCTAGAATTTTAAATTTTGGGAGTGTTCCTGTTGAGTTTTCCCCTCCTAGCTTGGGATTGGAGGGAGAAATCCTTATCACTCCTCTCTCCCCTGAAGTTGTACCTTTTTCTAGACCCCATATCTCATAAAAATTTCCCACTCTAGGTTGTATTACTCCTCCTCATGTTAGAGTTGTTGATCTTGCAGAAAGGGAACCCTCTTCCCCCCCAAACACTGTAGCCTTTTCTCCAAAACCTCTGCTTTTTCCCTTTCCTCCTAGAAGCTCAGTTCCAGTCTCTCCTCTCCGAACCCCTTCCCCTCCTATTTCTCCTCCACCTATCATCCCCATGGAAGGTGTCAATTCTCCTAGGAACATAATCAATGCTATAGTGGTTGTAAGATATGCCCCTCTAGTCTTACCTTAGCCCATGAATGCTCTCCCTGTTGAGGATTACCTAAAGTATATACCCAATTTCATGGGAGAAGAAGACATAACCGTCGAAGAACACCTCGCTGCCTTCTATAGTTATGCAAACAATCTGAACATTGAGAATGAATATTTTTGGATGAGAGTCTTTGTCCATAGCCTTGATGGTGAGGTTAGAAAGTGGTTTAGGGGATTTCCCCCTAGATCTATTGATGGGATTGAATCCTTAGATGATGTTTTCTTGAGACAGAGGGGGGGTAAAAAGGACTTTATGTATTATATCATAGATTTCAGGTCCCTAAAGAGAAAGGAGGGAGAATCTATCTCTGACTTCTCCAAAATATTCAACAAGATGTACAATAAGATCCCTGTCGAGATAAAGACTACAGAAGCCTCTGCCAAGATTACATGCGCTAGTGATTTTGACCCCAACTTCTGCCTCCTGTTGAGAGAGAGAGAAGAGATACTTCCTTGGCTCATATGCAAGATACATCCTTGGAAGTAGAGTCTAATGTGTTATCAGTTGACAGACTCGGAAATAAATATGACAGAGATAGAGGAAGGGGGAGATCTGAGGCCTCAACCTCTAATTATTCTGCATCTCACCCTCAAGTAGATGAATTGACCAAGATGGTGAAGTCCCTGTCTGTAGAGATGGAGAAGATGAAATTCAAAGGAAAGCAAGGTTATAAGAATGTCCAAAATGTTGATAACAGAGCCAACTTCAGAAGACCAAACAATTCCCCCCAAATACTTTCGAGAGAGCCTAGAAACAGAGAGAGGGATGATCATAAAATCCAAACATCTCTCCAAAATAACCTAGTTGTTGATGAAGAGAGGGAAGAAGAAGATCTTGACCCTAAAATTCATTGCATTGGAGACACCTCCCCATTTCCCCATTTGACTCAATCTGCATATGAGGAATCCCTCATGAACAGTCAAATAAATGAGCTGAGTAAGGGGGAGAAGGAAAATAGTGGTCCCAGCAAATACAACCTCTAGTGTAAGAATAAACAAAGGCAAGTCTGATGTCTCCGATCCAACTCGTGGAGTAGAGAATACTACTAAATATGCAGCAAACAACAGCAAATAAAAGAAATCTCAGAACCCCTCACCGATACCCAATGACCCTGTCCCAGAAGTGAGAGAAGTTTTGAAGCATCTTTCCTCTTTTAGTTTTGAGCATGAAATTCAAAAGATCAGGATCCATGTGCCCCTTTCAGAGCTAATTAAGCATGAATATTTCAAAAAATCCCTCTCCAAGTTGTTGCAGTCCAAGCCACCCTACCATTCCACAGACTTAGTAAATATTTTAGATGAGAAGCCAGCAGTCATATTAGGTCCTATGGTAGAATATAGATATTATTCATCCCCTCATTTATACACATCGCTGAACATACATGATAAGTTGTTGCATAACTGTTTGATGGATTTAGGGGCATCTCATAATCTTATGCCCAAAACTGTCATGGAAGAACTCGGGTTGGAAATCACAAAGGCTTATCATGATTTTTAATATTTTGATTCAAGGAGAGTGCAATTTATTGGGGTCATCAAAGATCTGGTCATGACCTTGTTTCATCTACCCATGAAAAGTGTGGTCATGGATATCATGGTGGCTGATGTTCCTCCCAAGTTTGGCATGCTATTGTCTAGATCTTGGATAAAAATACTTGGAGGAACATTGCAGATGGACCTCACATATGCTATCATTCCTTTGTTTGGGGGGGAGCATAGAAGACTATACAGAGAATCTCAGTTGGCCTACATTATCAATGATGAAACAGACCCCACCAATCATCCTATATTTGCACTCAACACTGATTTTGGATCTATTCTATTACATCTCACTGATGCTCCTGAAGCTCCTCTTGAAATCATAAAGAAACCCATTTCTTTTCACGAAATACCTCCTCCAACTACTTCTATGTGGAAGATGTTCTTCGACAGAGCCTCTTCTAGGGAAGGTGTTGGTGCTGGAGTAGTTTTTATATCACCTTGTTAAGAAGCCATATCCCTGTAATACAAGTTAGAGTTTGAAACTACCAATAATGTGGCAGAGTATGAGGATCTTGTTTTGGGTTTGAGGGTTGCAAAGGACATGGGAATTGAAGAGATATCAGTGTTTGAAGATGCTGAGTTGATTGTCCAAAATATCAAGAGTATTTATCAGTCCAAACACCCTCGGTTGATATCATATAGAAATGAAGTGTGGGATATGATTGATGGTTTTTTCTCAGCTTTCAACATTTTATTTATTCTGAGAGAGGAGAATGTCATGCCTGACTCTTTGGTTGTTTTGGTAAGCAATTTCATATTCCCTCTACCACCCAAGCTCAAATATGATATAGAAGTAAAATATAGACCCTCCATACCTGACAATGTCAAGCATTGGAAGGTATTTGAGGACGATCTTGAGATCAAGAGGTTCCTGGAAGCTGTTGACGAATTTTTTGCATTACACATAGACCAGGATTTTGATTCTCAAAGTGACTCACATGTTGATGTGTTTTAAAAAAAAAAATCACTAATCATCATTTTGTGCAATTTCCGAGCAATCACATTCCAAAGGGACTAGTCCCTTTGGAAAGGATATTTGAAAATAATGATGTGGCAGTGAAAGCTCAGAGGCCGACTAAGGATGTTGATGTAGCTAAATGCAATATTGGCATAGAGAAGGATCCAAAATTTGTCAATTTGTCATGCAGCCTGTCAAGGGAGCAGAGGGCCGAGTATACTGAGCTATTAAAGGAGTTTTCTGATGTGTTTGCCTGGACCTATAAATACCTCAGAACATATGACACCAGTGTCATTGAACATAAGATTCCACTGAAGGAAGAGGACAAACCATTTAGGTAGAAATTGAGACAGATAAATCCTATGCTCCTACCTATTATGGAAAGGGAGGTAAAGAAGTTTTTGGACGCCCAAATCATTGTCCCTTTGAGATATTCTGAGTGGGTGGCCAACCTGGTCCCGGTGAGAAATAAGAGTGGGGAAATCAAAATTTTTGTAGATTTTAGGAACCTGAACATGAGCTCAAAGAAAGACAATTACCCCTTGCCAAAAATGGAACACATATTACAAAGGGTAACTTCCGCATCTAGGATTTCCATGATTGATGGCTTTTCAGGATATAATCAAACCTCGGTCCTACCTGAGGACAAAGGAAAAACATCCTTCACCACTCCTTGGGGTACATTCATGTATGCCAAAATTCCCTTTGGATTGATGAACATGGGGGTGACCTTTCAGAGAGCCATGGATATCGCTTTCATTGGATAAAAGGACAAGTTTGTGGTCATCTATATGGATGAAATTACAGTCTTCTCCAGATTAGACAGAGAGCACTGTGAGAATTTAAAAAGGGTTTTCCTAAAATGCGGAAGGTTTGGTCTCTCCCTAAATCCCAAGAAGTATTTATTTTCTATGTAGGAAGGAAAATTGTTGGGACACATTGTATCAGCCGAGGGGGTCAAGATCGATCCAAGTAGGGTGGAATCTATTCAAGCCTTGTCACTTCCCAGGTCCAAGAAGGAAGTTCAGTATTTCCTAGGTAAAATTAATTTTCTGAAAAGGTTTGTTTCAAATGTTGCTGAATTGGTAAGGCATATCACCACCATGCTCAGGAAAGGGAATGAAGTAAAATGGACTATTGAGCCCATAGAATCCTTCAACCAAATAAAAAATGCATTGACTGAGGCACCTATGTTGATCAGTCCTGACTAATCCAAATATTTTCTGATTTTTTCTTTTTCTTATTTTGATACAGTGGAAGTTGTTTTATCGCAGAAAGACGTTGAAGGGCGGGAGCAGCCTATTTCATTTTTCAGCGAAGCACTAAGAGACGCAGAGGCCAAATATGATATCATGGAGAAGCAGGACCATGCCTTGGTGAAATATATTAAGGCTTTCAGAGTCTATGTCCTGCACTCAAAAATCATTACCTATGTTCCTTCAACTTATGTGAAGGACATTCTCATTCAGCCCGACATAGACGGGAGAAAGAGTAAGTGGATTGCCAAAATCCTCGAATTTGATCTAGAAATAAAACCTACCAAGCTAGTTAAAGGTCAAGGTTTATCCAAGTTGTTGGTTGAATATAATTGTAAATATTTGGGGGTTAACTTCATCAACATTTTTTCAGAAAACCAGCTGGCTGAAGCGTTTGATAAAAGTCCGCGGGACATACCTCCATTAGCAGAATGCACCTGGTACAAATATATTATATATTTTCTACAAGATTTCAAGCCCCCTAACAGTATGGGAAAGAGTAAGGCAAGAGATTTCAAACTCAAAGCAATCATATATTGCCTTATTGACCAGGTTTTGTATTGGAAAGACCCTCTAGGAGTGCTTCTGAGATGTTTGGACCCACAAGAGGCCCAGAAAATTATATTTGATTTCCACGATAGCCTCTATGGGGGACATCATTTCTGGAAAACCACAGCCTACAAAATTCTCAGGGCTGGGTACTATTGGCCTACTCTATTCACTGATGTCTATGCAAAAGTCAGGGCTTGCATCAAATGTCAGAAATTCTCTAGGAAGCAGCAGCTCAAGTCTCTTCCATTAAAGCTTGTGGTAGCCTCAGCACCCTTCCAGCAATGGGGTCTAGACTTCATTGGGGAAATTCACCCTGCATCAAGCAAACAACATAGATGGATCTTGACTACCATAGACTATTTTAACAAGTGGATAGAAGTTGTTCCCACAAGGAGTGCTTCTCATAAGGTGATCATTGGTTTTCTAGAAGATATTATAGCAAGATTTGGTTGTCCAAGAAGAATTATCACCGACAATGTTGCATCTTTCAAGGCCAGTCCATTGATCCAATTCTATGAACAATTTGGGATCAAATTGATTCACTCTATACCCTACTATCCCCAAGGAAATGGATTAGTAGAGTCCTCTAACAAAATCCTTATAAAGATTATCAAAAGACTGTTGGAGGACAACAAGAAAGAATGGGATTCGAAGCTCAAATTTGCTCTGTGGGCTGATAGAGTGACAACAAAGAGGTCCCTAGGAATCTCTCCTTTCCAACTTGTGTATGGGACTGAAGCGATTTTTCTTGCTCAGCTCGCCCTACCCATGGCGAAATTGTTCCAAGATTGCCACGAAGAGCCTGATGACATGACTAGGAGGATACATCAACTGGTGGAAGTGCAGTAGACTAGAGAGTAGGTGATGGACAGAGCACATGATCGACAATAGAAAATCAAGCAGGCCTTTTATAGGAAAAGCAGTCAAGAGGATTTCCTACCGGGATATCTAGTACTCAAATGGGATGCTCCCAGACAAGACAAGGGAAAACATGGTAAATTTGAATCCCTTTGGATCGGTCCTTTCCAGATTTCCAAGGCATTTCCAAACAACACTTACCGGTTGTGGAAATTGGAGGGGGGCAAAGTTTTTGGTGGCCCTGTAAATGGTCACTTCCTGAAAAATGTTTTTTGTTTAAAGATGCTATCGGCATCCCACCATTGTAAATATCATTTATGTCTTATTTTTTTTTGTTTTTGATAGGAGACTCCACAACCCAACACTAAGGCATTGAAGTCGCAAAAAGAGTTCTTAGAGCCTCACAGAAAGGACTCTATCCCCCATGGAGCCTAATGTTAGCACATAAACTTGTCAAGGTCTTGTGAGTCTGTGTTTTCTACCTAGGTCTGTAATTTTTCCTGTTTCTTTCCTTTTGTAGACTCGATCGTAAGTTTTCCTCTTGGCTCATAGTTATATGTTGTTGTCTTCACCTGCTTGATAGACCTATTTTTCCTTAGCAGCTTGCCTGAGAAATACCGGCCCTAAGCCTTTTTTTTTTCCCCTAAAGTTGAGCACTTCTCCCTTTACCTCTGTCATTGATCCTTTTTTTTTCTTGAGCCTCCAACCAGTCATCCAAGTAGTTGTTCGCAGGTTGCAGTCGTAAACACTGAACGCCACACTTAGGGCGGTCAAATATGGATTCAAATAAGGCAAGCGAGAAATATCTTTGTTCAACGGCAGAGATCCATCAAATAGATCAGATCGACAGCCATCGAGTGATTCGGATCATGTACTTGCACCTGGTTAGCGTCAAACAGAGGTCCAAAGTTGCAAGGTTGATCTTAATCGTTGGTACCGGAGGGACATGTGGCGTAGGATCAGCATTTCGTTGACTCGCAGGATGGATCAGTCAAAGGACCAAGTCATGAGGACTCACGAAACGCGAAGTCGCGAAACCATCTGGGTCATCCATTCTAGAGCGGCATGTGGCGTAGGATCCAAACCACGTAGAAAGTCTATTGGGAAGGCTAAGGTGAGAAGTGTCGATGACCCAAGGTCCCAAAATGCTGAAATAATCTGGGTTGTTCACTTCAAGGGATGCATGTCATCTAACCCAAGGGATTGTGATTTCTCGACTCGGAGGATTGAGCATGGAGCACAACATGAGTTCATTGAATGCAAAATCGAAATGCGCCTAGAAATTAGGCTCATGGTCACTTCCCAGGGTCATATGGAGGTAGAGCCAAATAAAGGGTAGCATCCTGATCGAGCGATGGGTGGTTGAGGTTGTTCGAGGTGATGATCATGGCCGTCAGATTCAAGGCAAATCCGATGGTTGATCTAAGTGGGTTGTTTCACGAGATAAAGCATCGAGATATTTGAAATCAAGAGGAGTGAAAACCCCCGAAGTGTGAAATCCCAAGTTTTCAAAAGGATCAGCACGAGGTCAAGGCTCGTGGTCGCGCAGGGTAAGGAACATAGTTGCACCAAGGAGTAAAGCATCTGAGTCGATCACCGAGAAAGATCTGCATGGTCCTGAGGTGCCAAAATTTACTCCAAGGAGTCGTGAGCTTGCCTGGAACATTCATGGGTGTCAGGTTTTGTCCTGATCCCAATGAAGGTAGTTAATGAAGATGGGTAGGGTAGTTGAAACCTTGT
>JASDQU010882883.1:34339-52907 GCA_032191745.1 Picea mariana
TGACATCAATCAAACCAAACCATTTACATCAATGACATATGATCCAACAATCTCCCAAGTAATCAAACCATTGGCATCAATGACAACATGATCCAACACTTGCGTCTGACAAAAGAGTGCAAGTGCAGCCTAACAGAAGAAGATGCAGACGCCAAGACTTGAATGGCATGAACAGAGCGCACTTTTGTAGGGAGCAAGTTGCTTTGAGTATATATACTCAGTTTTTATATTTTGTAAGGGTCGATGGTTAAGCGAGGCTCCTGTATTGTAAAGTTTTAATGAAGCCTCAGGTTTTCTGGCTATGTATTTGTTTTTGAGACTTCTTGTTTAATGAAAGTCATATTTCTCACTCCAGCTTATTCCCCTCTGCTACTGAGAGGATTCATGATGATTGATTCAAATGAATTTTTGTAACTATGTTACGATGGATGTTTGATTGTAATGTTTTTATAATTCCCTTCAGTTTCTCCAAGATTTGACTTTCAATAAGATCTTGTTTTTTAAGTCTTTCTTATTTTGGGTTGCTAGAAGACCTGATGTCTGCAGCAGACCTCTACACTTTAATCACCAAAGTCTTCCCACTACTCACCACTATACCAACTTACTGACTAAAGTTAGACCAAGACCTCACCTGCTTATGCTTCCTGATCCAATTTCTGAGTTAGAACGATACCATCCTGATTCTGCGTCCATTAGACTGCTTTATATTGATTTTTCATGACATTCAAACTGATGGGCATCAGGCTCAGCTCTGCTGCAATCCAAGGGTGACTTCTGGTGCTAACACACACAACACCAAAACTTAGTGTCAGTGGCTCACCAGCCTAAATGTACATTTAAATTTATACTTGGTACCAATGGCTCACTATCATATACATACAATTACAAAGGGTCTGTATTAGGGACATTACACTACCGCAACAATTTCCATAAAAATTTCCTTAGACTTTAGTTTTCAATTTCGTCCCTAAATTATTGAAAATTATAATGAAGCAATTTTTAGAGGATGAGACCACTATTATTTATAGAAAATTTGTTGAGGATCAAATTTGGGCAATAAGGAATATGCATAGGCACAAGAAAGCCTAGAAAATCATTGGGATATATTCCAAAGGGTTTTAAGAAAAATTGGGAAAATGGAAAATCAACTATTATGGGAAACGTTTTGGTCATTTTAGACACTGTGTATTGAGGAAAAGTGTCCTGAGACATAAAATGTGAAAAAAACAATCATAGTAAACATTTCATAATTTCAATTATCTAGACTTTTTTTGTCCTAGAGGAAATTTTTCAGTTCAACACCATTTGAGAACTAATCATTTTGCATTGATGTTACCTAAGAATAAATCAAGTGAAAAAGTGGCATGTTGACATATTTAGAGAATTGGAGAAGATTATTGGAGTAATAGATCACTTAGGTGAATATTGATAACTATTCAAAGGTAGAAACACTATCAATGTCTGATACAAACTTTATGTTAGATCCTTCTTTATTTTCTTCTACAAGTGGAATAAGTTGGTGCATAGCCTTCATTTATGACAACAAAAGTGTAGAAAATGGGTAAGTTGTGAACTTATATGCATTGTAACTTTCAACTCAAAACTCAAAATGGGACAAAAGTATAAGCATTGGAAATCTATTTTAGAGAATATAAAAGAAGGTTCATATTTACAAAATGTGCTTCTAGTTACTCTGAAATATTTTCAAGATAAATCCTTTGGGATTGATTTGACAAGGAAATTGTCAATGTGGATGACCCTAAAAGTATATTAAACTTAGGGAAATAGGTCTATGATGAGTCATAGGTGAATAGGAATAGTTATCAGACCTCTTGGAAGATGAAACCAAAGGTCATATCATAATGCATTTATATGTGGCTCACATTAATAAAATTAATTCAAACCTAGAGTTATTCAAGGCCTATCAAGGGTATCATATCCTTGGTGTTTTTTAGATAACTCCATGATCTTAATTTCTTATTGCATAATAATGGTGGTAGTTGATTCCTCCTCAACCTTATGTTGCTTCCAACAATGTTGCTTGCTAAACTCAAGAACTTGCTTGAGAAATTGAGTCACAATTAGATTAAACTCCATCGAATTCATATCCATATTCCTTGCATGATCATGATGACCCTATAGTACTTTAGTATAACAATAATTAGAGAGGTAGAAAACAACATTGGTGATGGTCTTCTTGGAAATGCATTCCTTGAGGGAAGCAAGCAAAAGTCGGTGGGCGAGTGTCTTGTCTTTGTTTATCATCACCACCACAAAGGGAACACCTACTTCCTAAAGAAAGTCAACCACTTTCAACATAGACAAAGGAAAATGATCCCTGAACTTAATTACAAGAATTCTCTCACCTCTCATCCCAGGTCTTAGGAACTGAACTATGAGCTAAACCTTGTGCCTCTTTGTTATTGAAACTACATCCATCTACAAGGCTGGTTTCCTTGGGAGTTTGGGCACCTTGCAAATTCACATCCACTCCATCATTTCTATTGTTGACAATTTACATTCTCAAGACCATTGTAATTCCTCTCTCAAGACCATTGGCATTCCCAATCAACCTATACATTGATTTTCTCACCTTGTGAGGTCATACACAAAGGTGAGTGGTTGTTGGCATCTGGAGAATTCCAATTGACCACCATAATTTTACCCATATATCTGATTCTCCATGAGATCAATGGAGTCATTAAAGAGTTCCCAAGAAGAATTTCCTACCTCTATGCAACATTTGCGTGATATCCAAGACTCTGGAGCTATTGTTCCTCTAGATCGTTTCCAATTACATCAATTGCATATATTATTTTTGTTTTAAATCGATTGTTATTGAAAATATCATGGGGAAGGAAGTTGTATTGCAAGGAGAAAATGGAGGCTGAAATATATTGATTTCTTATTTGTATAAAGGAGGTCGGATTTGTATCTTCTACTTATAAGAAGATGTGTATTTGGTATTGCTTATATTTTTTAAGTGATTTTGTTTATGAAAATGAATTCCCTTATCTCAATTGTTAGTGTGGTGCTCGGTGATAAAGAAAATTACTTAGAATGGTCAAGAAATATCAAGAATAATCTTATCTTCAATGATCTTCGGGATGGCTTTTGTGATGGAGATACTTCACCTATAAAACCTATAGTACTTAAAGAGCTTGAAATGTGGATGAATAAAGATAAGAAATCATATGCCTTGATTGTTGCTTCTATAAGTGAAGAGGTGAGTCATCACATCATATCTATTAAATATTCTTGGGGTTCTTTGAAGAAGTATAAATATTTGTATGATCCACATTCAAAATTGGAGCTAATTAAATTGCAATTAAATTTCTTCAACCTAGAGTTGAAGGATAATGATCCCATGGTTTTAATAGAAATTAAATCCATCATGCATGACATTGATGATGTTGGTGTGAAGATAGACATTTCTCTCATGGCCTTCATCAACACCCCATACCCCACATATTCTCATTATCTTGAATCACTTCAATATAATGGCCAATTGAAGTCCCTCAATTTTGACTCATTGGTGGAGAAAATTGCAGAATGTGAGAAATATTTTGAGAAGAAGAAAGTTCATCCCATTGGAGAGACTGTGTGCCTTGCTCAAAAATGGAATAATCAATCACATGATTCTTCTAAATGATAAGGTATTAAGAGAGGATGTGGAAATAAGTATTTCATGGGTAGGGGGTAGGCATAATCAAGGTGAGAGGTTTGATCTTAACTATGTTTGTTGTGGAAAGAATGGACATGATGCAAAGATCTGTAGGATCCCATGGGATAAGGTCAAAGAAAAGAAGGAAAAAAAGGAATAAAAATACAAAGCTCCTAAATTGACTCATTTTGTTATTTATCATTACAATATTGGCATAAATGAAGATTTGTTCAAAACTTCATTTGCTTCTTGGAGAGATGCATGGTTGTTTGACATCAGTGCTACTTGCCACATGAATTTTTTGAGAGACTTATTTGAGGAATTGAATGACAATGTAGAGGGTGCATTATACTTTGTATATATATCTAGTCAAAAACCTATGGGAATTGGCACCAATAGGCTCAAATTGTTTCGATTCATGTATTTTTTTTTTCATAATGTTATCCATCTTCCTAAGTTACAAAGGAACTTGTTTTGATATCTTGTGCACATTTGATAGCAAGGCCATACTATTCACATGTTTAATGGAAAATTTGAAATTAGGAGGTCTTCTAACAACATGGTTGGCGTGCAAGGATGGGAAGGTGAGATATGAAGTTGGAAGGGACATATACATAGGCACAGAAATTTGCATACCTCTCTCACCATGATGATGATACATTGTCATCCAATCTCTTGTGGCATGCTATATTTGGGCACATCAATTATGATAGTATTTGTATGTTGCATAAAAATGATTTTTATGATTTGTCTACCATTCCAAGGAATTTGAAGCAATGTGTTGCATATATCCTTGGTAAACATAGCAAGCACCTTTTTCATGATTCCACTTCGAGAGCATGTAGAAAGATAGAGTTGACACACTCTGATTCATGTGGCCCCAATCATGTTGCATATGATTTTGGTAATAAATACATTGTGAATTTTATTAATGTTTACACTAGGATGTGTTGGGTTTATTTTTTTAAACATAAATCTCAACCATTTGAAATAGTTAAAATTTTCCATGTATGGATTGAAAATGAAGCACAATCTCATATTGGCAGTCTTCATATTGATAATGGATGGGAATATACTTCTAATGATCTTGAAATATATATTCTCCAACATGGGATTAAGCATAAAATCATTTTTCCATACACTCCTCAACATGATGTAGTAAAAATAATGAACATGATGTTAAAATTTTGGTATGCTCGTTTTACCATAGACAATGTTACACCATTGTCACCCAACTGTAGGCACTTACACGTACCACCCTCGAGCACAGTAACCTTTTCTTAGATAGATTCCATACACAAAGTAAAAACCTAGCCAAAAATACCAACACGGCTACAGCAGCAGCACGATACCAATAGAGCTTACCTTTACCAAGAGAAGTGCACAAGAGAAGGATACTAGAAAGACTGACCAAGGAGATACTTCACCACTGCAACTGTTTTGTCGCCTTCCTCAAACTTGTGCCTCCTTCTGCATCAACACTACATCTTCTACAAATTTTTTCTCCCCATACTTGCTCCCTAACTGAGTAAGTGAGAGTGTACAAATGAGGTAGTGCCTTACCTCTATTTATACTAGCTTATCCAAATGACTTTTCATGTGGGATCGAATTCTCTTTCTCGAGCCTTCTAATTCTTTATTATTATTCTCCTTAGGTCGAATTCTCTTCTAGAGTATTTCCACATCTGTTTAACATTTCTCTTGCTTATGGGATATTCTATTCTAAGAAAAAAGGTTATACTAGATTTTAATACCTCCCATGGCTACCAAAACATCAACACTCCCTCTTAGCTAGGGAGGTATTAAATATGATGTTCTTCAAGTAATGTTCTCAATCACTTCCATCCATCTCACATGGCATGGGAAAGACTCACATGGTCTTGTAGACCAGTCTATAGATATCATCACCATAGCCACACATGCTATCTCATGATCAAACAGATCATGTCACAAGTATCACCATCATAGCCAAACATGCTATGTCATAATCACACACAAACTATCTGATGGTTGTGTCATATTCATGAATCTGGGGCCTCATCAACATACATAGCATATCTCTAGTGGGAAGAGCCTCATATTCCTCTCATACCTTATGGGTCTCGGCGTCCTTTCAGACCTTATGTCATTACAGGACTTCATCTAGCTCACTCAAAGTTAGGCAACTAGTCAGTTCACATAGAACTGTGCTACTTCCCAATCCACATGAAGTCTAGGAAACTATCAAGTTTAGCCAGTTCACACAAAAATGTGCTACTACCCAATCCATATGGAGTCTAAGAAACTATCTAGTTTAGTTAGTTCACAAAGAACTATGCTACTACCCAATCCATATGGAGTTTGGGAAACTATCCAGTTTATCCAGTTCACACAGAGTTGTGCTAGTACTAAATCCATACGGAGTTTGGAAAACTAACGTGAAATTAAATGACTACCTATTGCTACCACACTATGTAAGATACTACCCCCTAGAATCTCATATGTGACTCATCATTCGCTCTTATGATGGAATTCGTTCTGGACCACACCAAGCTTTTCCCTGAAGTACTCAAACTTTACCTTTGATAGAGGCTTCGTCAATGCATTTTTTATCTGCTCGTTTGTGCTAATATACTTGAGATTCACAAATCCCTTTTACACCAAATATCATATATAATTATACTTGATCTCGGCGTGCTTGGACTTGTCATGAAACACGGGGTTCTCAGACAACTTTATACAACCCTGGTTGTCACAAAACATACAATTCACCTCCAACTCAAGATCAAATAGAGCTGCAAGCAACTTTTGAAGCTACACAGCTTAGCTACTAGATGAACATGTTGTTATATATTCTTCCTTAGCCGTACTGAAATCCACACTAGTTTTCTTCCTCTTGAGCCATGAAATCATAGTTGACCCCAAAATGAAGCAACATCTTGATGTACTCTTATGATATGTGACACTATCGTCCCAATTTGAATCAGCATATCAGAGTCCAAATTCTATCGTACCCTTCAAGTACCTTAATATGTGCTTTGTCGCAATCAAGTGAACATGTCTTTGTTCCACAATATACTGACTCAAATTTTTCACCGCAAAGCATATATCTGGCCTATTATTCATCAAATACATCAACGAACCAATCATCTACTTATACATGGTGACATCCACTATCTCTGAAGAAATATCAATCAATAAATTTAGGTTCATCACCATCTATGTGGGCATGGATTTACAATCCATCATTTCAAATCTCTTCAGGATTTCTACCACATATTTTCCTTGGCTAAGGAAAATCTCGTCTAGCTTCTGCCACACCTCTAGACCCAAGAAATAATGCATCATACCCAGGTATTTAACCTCAAACTTTGATGCAAGATTTCTCTTGCGCTCATCGATGAGCTTATCATTCCCTGTTAGAAAAAGATCATCCATGTATAACAACAATATTATTGGTCCACTATCCTCAACCTTGTAGTAAAGGTTAGGATTTGATTTACTCTTAGTAAAACCCAAGCTCATCAGAAAGTTTTCAATTCTATCGTACCATGCCCTAGGTGCTTGATTCAATCCATACAAGGGTTTATTCAATCTACACACATGTGACTTCCTGTCATGTGTCTTGAAACCTTGTGGTTGCTCCATGTACACTTCCTCTTCTACTACACTATTCAGAAAAGTTGTCTTCACCTCCATATGGTGTACCTTCCATTTCATTATTGTTGTTATCTCAAGTATAGCTCTAATCAAATTGTATCTCGCCAGAAGAGAAAATATATCCTCATAATCTATTCCTTCTTTCTGGGAGAACCCACGAGCCACGAATCTTGCCTTGTACTTCTCAATATTTCCATCTGTTGAATGTTTCATCTTGTAGATCCATTTGGAACTCACAACTGATTTATCTTTCGGTCTCATAACCACATCCCAAACATCATTCTTAATGAGTGACTGGTATTCCTCAATCATGGCATCATTCCATACTTTCTTCTATGCAACCTCTTCATAACAGGTAGGCTCAACATCAATGATATCGCATAGAAATTCCACGTAACTGAAATATGGTCAAGGATTATTGCTTTCTCTGAAAGATCCATCTGGAGCACCATACTTCTCGACTTCCTCATGAGCCCAAGTTGGTCTTCTTTTATTTGTACTTGTTTCTGTGGGTCTTTGTGGTTCTTCCATGTCATGGTCCTCTAGACCATGCTCTTCTAGAACAACATCATTTCCTACATATGTATCTACAAATCTAGGAGCCTCAGGCTCCTCATCATGGATATCATTTGTATGATGTTTCCTTGATCTACTGAAGATTGCATCCTCAACAAAGGCAAAAAATTTTCTAATCTCGATCTATCTGTAACCAAGTATGTAGACTTTATATGCCTTCGATGTCTCACTATATCCAACAAATATACCCTTCTTTCCTGAATGATCCAGCTTCGATATCTTATATTTGGGAACATGCACATACACTAGACATCCAAATATCCTTAGGTGCTTGACCTCTAGATTTTATTCTGTAAATATTTCTTTTGATGTCTTGTTCCCAAGTACATGCTAAGGAATTATATTATGCACATATACAGTGGTCTGGGATGTTTCTACCCATATATGCATAGGTAAGTCTAGATCATGAATCATAGATTTCATTTCTTTCATTATTGTCTGATTCTTTCTTTTTTCCACACCATTCTGCTGAGGATTGTAGGGATTAGTGAGCTCCTTCTTAATCCCAACTTCTCTGTAGAATTCTTTGAATTCATCTAAAGTGAACTATCCTCCATTATTTGACCTCAAAATATTTATCTTCTTTTCAAAAATATTTTATACAAGGGCTTTGAATTCCTTTAACTTGTTGAATACTTTGCCTTTTGTTTTCAAGAAATAAATCCAAGTCTTACGTGAGAAATCATCAATAAATGAAACATAATATAAATACCTGCTAAGTGAACTAGTTATTATTGGTCCTCACACGTCTAAATGCAGGATGTCCAAAAATCCTTTGGATTTGTTGTCACTTGTTGGAAATGGACTCTTCAAATTCTTTCATTGTGCACGTCCTTTGCATATACCTTCATGATCCACCTGAATTTCAGGAAAACCTATCACCATATTGCTCACGATCGGTAATGATTTGTAATGTAAGTGAGAAAGTCTTCTACGCCATAGCTCACTCATATTTACTGTGTTGTGTACTAATGTTGAATATGAGTGCCCCTTTAATTTGTATAGACCTCCTTCTTGAACACCAATCACAACAGCATCATCAATAGACTTTCCTCTTGACTACATAAGAACTTCACCATAAATGAAAGCAACTATGAATCCTTTCTCATCCAATGTTGAGATAAAAAGGAGATTCTTCTTCAAACCAGGTACATACAAGATATCCTTCATCTTCGTAGGCTTTTCGAAATCCAACCTGTAGGAAGCTTGTCCTACCCCTTTAATGGGATACTAATAGTCATCACCGAGCTTCACCTTATGAGGTGAATCCTTCTGAATCAGTTTTGAAAGAGAATCCTTGTAACCAGTCATGTGCTTAGAAGAACAAATATCAATAAGTCATGTGTCACTTCCATGAGTGATTGTCCCTATAATAGTTGATATCAATACATATTCTTCACTTGAATCATCTTCCTTTTTTTTCTGAATAAGTTTATCGTCTTCTACAGTATGAGCATGATGTCTTTTATACTTTCCTTTTTTGATCAGATCTTTTACGTGAGGACATTTTCTAACAATGTGTCCCATCTTCTAGAAGCTAAAGCATTTGTAGCTTGAATAATATTTTTTAGTCTTTTGAGACTTTTGTGACTTTTTAAATTTCTTTGGGGGGTGATCCTCTTTCCTACTCTTTCCTTTTCTTGCATGTGCTACTGGTGCTTGATCATCATCACCCAACTTTTATTCTCTTGCTGCCAATCTAGCTTCTTCTTGAGTACAAGCTTCCCATATCCTGCTAAACTTTGTTAGCTTTATTTTGGAACATATTCCCTGAATAAATGATTCCCAAGACTTTGGGAGACCATTCAAATTAGTCATTACTAGCTGAGCTTCTTCAACTGTGTCTCTAATGGATTCAAGTTGTTCTTTGATTTGAGACACCCTTGTGAAGTAGGATTGAATGGTTTATGAATTATGCATCTTCACATTCTTGAGTTGTGTCCTCAATGTCATCTTCCAGTTGATATTATTTCCTTCATATAATCGGGATAAGGAATCAAACATTTTTTTCAAGTTTTTTAATGATGAGACATGGGGGACCAAGTGATCCTTGATAGAGTCTGCAATGATCCTCTTTTCCTTAACCAGATTCTTCCTATACTTTTCCTTAGCCTCATCTCCCTCTGGCTCTGCAACGTCTTCTTCAATGAATCCTTATAGATCATTTTCATCTAGAATGAGCATTACTCTATATTTCGTCACCTTCCTTGGACTTTCACCTCCTTCCGTGTCACCACTGTAGTTGCTGCAATCGTTTCTCCTCAAACTTGCGCCTCCTTCTGCGTCACCACTGTAGTTGTTGCAATTGTTTCTCCTCAAACTTGCGCCCTAACTGAGTGAGTGAGAGTGTAAAAATGAGGTAGTGCATTACCTCTATTTATACTATCCTATCCAAGTGACTTTTCATGTGCGGTCGAATTCTCTTTCTAGAGCCTTCTAATTCTTTATTATTATTCTCCTTGGGCCAACTTCTCTTATATGGTGCTTCCACATTTGTTTAATGGTTCTATTTATTCCGTAATATTCTATTCTAAGAACAAAGGTTATACTGGAGGTTAATACCTCATACGGCTACCAAAACATCAACACATGACACTCTTGAATATGGTATGTTCCGTTCTATTTTTCAAAAATGTGAAGTTGAAGTTTTGGGGTAATACAATTATGTGTGCAATGTATTTGAGAAACAGAAATCCATCTCATGCTCTTGGGAACAAGACTCTTTGTGAAATGTAGTATGACCACATTCCTTTGGTGATGCATCTCAAGGTTTTTGGTTTCACTTGTTATGCCTCAATTCCTAAGGAGAAAAGAAACAAACTAGGTGCAAGGATTCAAAAGTGCATCTTCTTGTGGTACTCAAATACCACCAAGGAATATTGTATTTATGATGAGGTGAATAAAAAATTCGTTCTTTCCAGATATGTGATTTTTCTTAAATCCACTAAAAATGGCAAGACTATTGAGCAGCATCTTGATCATCTTAATATGTTTATCTATCTAAATACATATCATGAGTTTGATAATGAGATTCCACATCTTGAAAGGGGGATCCCTATCTTGGATCAATATTTGAAATCTCCTTTTGAAGTTCCATCTCCCCCTCATGCAGAAGATCCAGCCACTTCCTCAAAACATTAGGTTCAATTGAATGATGTGATTGAGAGGAATCAAAGGTTGAATCTTGATAGAAATGTAGCACCAGCTTAATTAACTAAGAAACCTAGACCATTACAAAAATTTCCAAAGTGGGTCATAAAGACACTCGAAATTGTGTGTCCTAATGAGGTTGGAAAGAGAGAAACTAAAATTTTAGCAAGATAAGATGATGGAGCTGATGTAGATTATTTAGATTCAATTGATTTCAATGATATAGAAGTTCCATATGATTGTGAATTGAATGTATCTACTAACTTTGAACCAACTTCCTTTGAATAAGTTGTTTCTCATGATGAGTGGAAAGAAACTATGCAGAAGAAGTATGATGTTTTCATCAAGAATGGGACATGGAAGTTGGTGGATCCTCCATTTGGAACCCAACCAATTGGCTACAAGTGGTTATACAAGAACAAGTACAAATCATATGGATCACTTGACAAGCATAAGGTGAGGCTTGTGGTGAAAGGACATGAAAATAAAGAAGGCGTAGACTATGAGGAGACCTTTTCCCCCATAGAAAAATGGGCTACATATATTCATGATTTTTTAGCTTTGGAATCACATAATATATGGAATATTCATCACATGGATGTGTGATCTAGGTGGATATTGGTGGCCACCCAACTATTCCAACTGGCTCCTCTTGACAGTTTTTAGTTCAGCACGTTCTTCTATAATTATTTGTAATTATGGGTTCTAAACTTATAGGGTTGTCTGAAGCCCTACACAGCTTCCAGGTGGAGATTGGTGGTTTCTAATACAACTAGATTATTTTGGAATTTTTCATGTCAGTACATCTTTATGTATTTCTAGAGCCGTTTTGGGGCCCTAAACAGTGTTTTTTTGGCTTAAAATGGTCAAATTGTAGACGAAGTCAAATTTTGACAGCATAATGTGTAGTTATTGAAAATACCTTTCCAATGGGTTATCACGTGCCTAAAATGGAGGTCGTATGAAAAATTTACAACCCCGAGAAGTTGAGGTACCAACTTACCCATCAGGGCCCACATAAATTTTGGCCTTTCATCTCCTAGGGTTAGGTTTTTGGATGTCTAGGGTTTTGGCATTCATAAGTAATGTTAAAAATTCCTCTGGAGCCTCATTTTAATCATTATGCTCAGACAGATGCATTTATCAACGACATCTCTTCTCAAATATAGCTACCACCATTCGAGTAAGTTGTTTTTAGTTCTGCAACTTTATAGTTTTAGCCTATTTTATTTATTCAATAGAATTTATTGTTCATTGGATATATGTTGTTGTTCTCCGTACCTCTATGTTATTTTATTCAGTCTGTTATTCCTTTCATTCCGCTCATAAATATGGATTAGTGGTATCAAAGTAGTCTTCTCTTCATTTATTTTTCTTCGTGCATGTCCTCGACAAGATCTGGGTACAAGAAGTTGGGACTCGAACCAGTCGAGCCTTTGCAATATCGGCCACACCAAGCATGACAAAAACCCATGGGGGATAAGAAGAAAGATGATGAATCAAGAGATCTTTTTAAAATGTTTCTCCAAGAATCCCTTTCGCGACAAAGGAGTGAAATGATGGACAACTTTGCACAGATCCTTCGATGGATTCCCACAGGAGACGCATCTTCATCAAGCGGCCATGCAACCCCCTTCAAGGTACAAGTAAATTTTGATATTCCATTATTTGAAGGACTGATAGATGTGGATGTTGTAGATAAATGGTTGAATCTGCTTGAAGGGTATTTTTCGGTCCACAATTTTTTCGACGGGGAAAAGATTACTTTTTCACTCCTCAAGGTCGTCCCCCATTTTAAGGACTGGTGGGATACTTACTCTGAGAAAAGGGCCATAGAGGAATGTAAAATATTTTTGGTCACCCCCACATGGGATTCCTTTAGGAATGCCATTAAAGAATAGTACTACCATGTTGGAATCTACGAGGACCAATACACAAGATGGACCACGCTGCGTCAGGAAAGGGACTAGATAGTACCAAATTTCACCAATATTTTCCATACCCTACACACCAAATTGGGTATCAAAGACTCTGAACGACAGCTGGTTCTCAAATACCACAGTTGTCTGCATAGATACATTCAAATAGAAATATATTTTCTGGACATCACATCATTAGGTGCAGCTTATAGATATGTTTTCAAGATCAAGTAGAAATTTAAGCAGAAGAGGCGAGAGTTTGGATCTGCAAACTCCTCACATTCAAATCAGGGCAAAGGCAGACCCAACCCACAAAATAAGGGACAGACAAAATATGGCCACTCTCAAGACAACCAGTCCAAGCCACAACCCAAGAAGGCTAATGAGAAGTCGAAGAAGGATAGGGAAAATGGTGTGAATACCATAAAATCCCTTGGCACAACATTGAAGAATGTCGCTCCAAGTAGTCACTGGTGACCGAGATGAAATATTTCGAGTCAGGGGCAGATTGTGACTTTAAATCAAATCCAGAAAGTGGTAAACTGATCATCGATGTCGATCTTAGTGTCACTGTCGCTACCACCAAAGTCCAACCAAACAAACTAGAATAACCAGAGGAAGGGGAATGCCTCTTTCACTCACAGATGTGGGTAAAGGGTACTCTATTTCATTTCATTTTCAATAGCGACATTCAGAAGACCCTAATTTCAATAGAGTTCATCAAGCAGCTTGACCTGCCAATAACACTGCACCTGTAGCCCTACACCATTGGTTGGCTTCGCTAAGGATGAGATCTTCACATCAGCCAATAGTGTCGTCTGCCCTATAGCATCAATCCCTTCAAAGATGAGGTCTTGTGTGATATTTCCCCCCTTGAAGATTGTGATGTTATTTTAGGCCAACCATATTTGTGGAAGTGACATGTTGTGTATGAGTCTAGACCCTACAGTGTTATTATTACTTTGGGTAGACAAATGTACAGGATACTAGAGGCGGTGTCGCCTACCACTATTTCTTTAATCTTTGTTAAGCAATGTAGTAAGGTCATTTCACATATCGATAAGTTCATCTTCTTTGTGTTAAAAAAATAGGATCGTGGAGTAATAAAATAAAATCAAATGTGGAAATAAAACACAGAAGATACACAATACAATAGAGACACAAATATACATGGTTCACCCAGTGTGGGCTACTTCCACTAGATAAATTACCAGGTCCTTCCTTTTTATCATCCATCAAATGAATGGATACAACCTACAGCACACCCTTTGTAACTTCCTCTTCTTTCTCTCACAGTATCCTCTCTCATAATACAATATCCACAATGATACACAGTGGCAATACAATTCCCTCATAAAATAGGGTTGCCTTCTAGGGAAAACAAACCCTAGCATAACTTCTACTGTCAGATCTGAGACCTTATAATGAACGGTCTAGATTTACTATGAAATTACAATATACATTTACAAGGAATTTTTTCCTTATGGGGCTTCGCCCCCGAACCCCCATCGGGGGCCCGCTTTCCCCCAAAACCCCCCATCAGGGGGGATGAGCCCCTCGAACCATGCATGGTAAGAAATCCCCTCCCTCGCCCCCCCCATGTGGAACGGTGTACAGTATTATAGGGTGTATAGTCTTCATGGGGTATAAACATTGTTGAAAACAAAGACCTATGAATTAGGAAGATAATCAGGCTCCACAACCAACAATATCCCACTTGGAGATTGATCTCAATAACTCCACTGTTGTTGTATTTGTTGGACTATGATTCTTTTTGGGCCTGGAAAATTTCTCATCTTCACCTTCATGCTTGAAGACCAACTGAAACAGAGTAGGAACTTAGTTTCTCCCTGGTTACTCCCTTTGTTAACATGTCTTCAGGATTCTGGCTAGTGTGTATCTTTTCCAACTTCAAATGTCCATCTTCCAAGATGGATCATATGAAATGGTACCTGATTTATATATGCTTAGTCTTCGAATGGAAGGCTGAGCTCTTTTCAATATGAATGGCACTCCCGTTGTCATAGTACAACCTGTTATTCTCTTGCTTTTTTCCCAATTCCTCCATAAACCTTTGTAACCAAATCATTTCTTTACTAGCCTCTATAGCAGCAACATACTCTACCTTTGTTGTTGAAAATGCAACAACCTTTTGCAGTTTCGAAATCCAATTTACGGTTGTTCCACCTACAGTAAAAACATACCCTGTGGTGCTCCTCCTGCTATATTTATCACCAGCCATATATGAATCAACATATCCCTGTAGAATAGTGATTGAACCTCCAAAACATAATGCATGTGTAGAAGTACCTCTCAAATACTTGAGAATCCACTTAACTGCCTCCCAATGTTCTTTACCTGGATTGTTCATATACCTGCTCACAACTCCCACTGCATGTGCAATATCTGGTAGTGTGCAAACCATCGCATACATCAAGTTGCCAATTGTTGATGAATAAGGGACCCTCAACATGTATTCTATCTCCTCCTGTGTCTTGGGACACATTTCCTTGGTTAATTTGAAATGGTTTGCCAAAGTTGTACTAATTGGTTTTTCATTCTGCATTCTAAACCTCTCCAACACCTTATCTATGTACTCACCCTGAGACAATGTCAATTTGCGTTTTTTCGTGTCTTTTTTATTCTCATACCAAGGATTTTCTTTGCAACACCCAAATCCTTCATCGCAAATGAATTAGATAATTTATTCTTGAGCACATTTATATCCTGCATTTTAGACCCTGCAACAAGCATGTCATCTACATACAATAGCAAGATAATATAGCTTCCATTTTCTATCCTTTTAAAATAAACACAGTGATTAGAATGACATATATTATAACGTTTTTCTATCATAAACCTATCAAACTTCAAATACCACTTTCTCGAAGCTTTCTATAGGCCATACAAGCTCTTCTTCAACCTACATACCAAATTATCCTTCTCTTTGACCTCATACCCCTGTGGCTGCTGCATATAAATATCTTCCTCCAAATCCCCATGGAGAAAATTTGTTTTTACATCTAACAGCTCAAGATGCAAATATTCTACTGCCACAAGACTTAAAATAGTACAAATTGAATTCAATTTAACAATAGGAGAAAATATTTCATCAAAATCTATACCTTTCTTTTGTGCAAACCCATTTACGACAAGTCTAGCCTTGTACCATTTTTTGCCTCCATCTTCTTCCTTCAACTTGTAAACCCATATATTATGAAATGCTCTTTTTCCTGTAGGAAACTAAACCAAATCCCAAGTCTGGTTATTTACCAGGGAATCCATTTCCTCTTTCATGCCTTTCTCCCACTTCTTTTTAGTGTCTACCTCTATTGCCTCTTCGTAACATTTTGGTTCACCAAAATCGGTCAACAATAAATAATACAATGAAGGAGAGTATCGTTCAGGATTTTGAGGTACATGTTGCTCCTATTTTTGTACATTTTTATTTTCTGGTACCTTTGTAAGTTATTTTTCAGTGATCTCATCAAGCATTGTGTATTATGGTTTTTCTTTTTCATGCTTCTTTCCTTGCAACTGATCTTTGTACATGACCTTCTCATTGAATATGACATCTCTACCCCTAATGATTTTTTTTATTTTCATAATCCCATAAGAGATAACCAAAATCATTAACACGATATCCAATAAAGGTACATTTCTTGGATTTTTCCTCAAGCTTTGTTCTATTTTCTTTATAAATATGGACAAATGCCTCACAACCAAAAGTCTTCAAAAAAGAATAGTTTACCTTTTTGCATGTCCATGCCTCCTTTGTAATTCCACCATTCAAAGAGCTTGAAGGTCCTTTGCTTATTAAGTAAATAGAAGTATCTCCAATATCTTCCCAGAAATTTAAGGGAAACCAAGCATGCAATCTCATACTCATTGCATGCTCCATGATTGTATTTTTCATCCTTTCTGACACTCCATTTTATTGTGGTGTTCATGGAATTGTCTTCTCTCTACGAATCTCATGGTATGAACAATAATCATCAAACTCCTTGTTGCAATATTCACCTCCATTTTTTTATCTAAGACACTTCAACTTTTTTCCTATCTCATTCTCAACCAAAGCTTTCCATTTCTTAAAAGTATAAAAAACAACAGATTTTTATCGAATGCAATAAACCCAAGTTTTTCTAGTTGCATCATCAATAAAAGTAACATTATAACGAGATCAACCAAGAGATGATACCTGAGTTGGTCCCCATACATCTGTATGCACAAGCTCTAACCTTTCACTCTTCTTTTATTTTCTGACTCTGAGAAATCTGACTCTCTTATGTTTTCCATAAACACAACGCTCACAGAAATCCAAATCAATTTGTTTAAGATTTGGAAACAAATTTCTTTTGTGAATTATCTGCATCCCCTTCTCACTCATGTGTCCAATCATATGATTCCACAGTACTGTATCCACTCCTATAGAAGATAACAAGATATAAGAATCAGTATTACCAATACATAAATACAATGTAACTACCTTCTCTCCTTTTGCTATCACCAGTGATCCTTTGGTGACCTTCCATGCCTTATCTGTAAATATAGATATACAACCTTCACTTGCCAACTGTCATGTTGAAATTATATTTTTCCTTATATCTGGAACATGTCTTACCTCTTTCAACAACCATTTGTTTCCATTCCTTTGCTTTATTTTTACCTTTCCCATTCCAACAATTTTCCTAGTGCATCATCACCCAAATGAACATGTCCAAAATCACCTTGAACATAATCTAGAAAAAATTTCCTATGGGGTGTGGCATGAAATGAAGCCCCTGAATCTACTACCCGAGACTCGAAAATATTATCTACAAAAATAATAAAAGCATATTGTGACACATCATCTGTTACATTTTCTTCCTGATTTTTTGTTAGGGACATAACCCCTCACATAGGTAGAACAATGTATTCCGATGTAATAAAGGTCAATATTATTAAGGCCTTGCAATAAAGTAGAATAAGTCGAATGTAAGAAGACCTAATAGAAGCTTCCTCTTTTATAAGGATATTCCTCTAGATGGTTCTCTTGATAGACATATTTAGTATAAATAGGAGTCGAGGGTATGAAAACCCTAGCTTGGATATTATTGTAATAGAGCTCTGCTCGACTGGAGTTTGCCCCCTCGAAGAGGCAAGTGAACATTGCTCTCAGTAATTGAAGTGTTATTTCTGGTGTTATTTTGTTATCATTTCAGTATTATTGTGGTGTTATTCTGGTTATATTGTTGTTCATATGCCATTTCTAGCATTTTATTTTTGTTCTGCATACTTTTTATATTTGGCATATTACAAGTGGTATCAGAGCACTTTCCTCGGTAGAAAATTGTGGGTTAAATTTTTTTCAAGGTAGAGACGTATTCTAGTGTCTTTAAGCTACAGAGATCTGTCGTTATGCACATAAACCCATGGTTGAGGGATTCATACACGTAGGAAATACAAGTAGTTCTTAAGCGCACATCTATTGGCCACCCTTGTAACCCCTGTTGGTACCCCTTCGAGTGGTAGTGCATCAGACAGCACCTATACATGGATCAGCCTAGATTTCCTGAAGCCCTCTTTAGATAAACTGATCGGTCACTTGACTGCTATAGTTCCACCGAGAACAACACTCGGG
>JASDQU010882884.1:18625-52844 GCA_032191745.1 Picea mariana
CTGTATTTCACAATTCCCCGTTGCGAGGTTTGCATCTTTAAATCACGGCTTTATATGAGGGGATCTAATTTGTAGCTTTCAGTGTTAAAGAAACCAATTTCTGCTTAGTGTGGAGAGTTCACAGCCTACAGCTTGATTTTTTTCTTTTTCGATTGAAGAAAATTGATTGGCGTGATAGACAAAGGACATACTTCTACCATGTTTATAGAATCGAAATATTTGTACATGGCCAATGTTCAAATACATATGCAACTTTAAACATAATGAACAAGCATAATAATATATGAGCCGCGAAGATGTATTTTTAACAGAATGAACAAGCATAATAATATATGCCGGTGATGCTTCTGGGACTTACTTTCAGTTATTTGGAAAGCTGTAGGAGGAGATGTCTTCTGCAGAAGAAGCAACTCCAGTACTTCAGAAGACTCCAACACTCAAACATGAACCAGGAAATGACAAAGGCGGGATGTGGACGATAGCAGCGGGTTCAGGTGGAGGAGGGACACGAAGGTGGTGAATTGATGGCGGGGATGGATGGGTAGGTGGTGAAGTGATGGTGGGGATGTATGGGATGGCGGGGATGTATGGGATGGGGCGATGGCATGTATGGACGGGGGCGTAGCCGGCCGGAGGGAAGAGGGAATCGGCGACGGGAGTCGGATGGGAGTCGGGACACCGTGAAAGGACCGCCGGCAAAGGTCCATTTGATTTGGACCTTAGCCTACGCCATTTCAAAATCATAAGGCCCGTCAAATTTGACGGTTTCGAATAGTTAATTATTTTGGCCCTTTTCTTCCATTCGCCTATCACCGGTTGCCCTTAAATCCCACAAAATCAACGGTAAAAATATTCGTTCGGCATATCCATGTCCATGGCTTTCAACCCCCCCCACAAACCCCACGAAATCAATAGTAAAAAGATTCGTTCGGCATATCCACGTCCAAAAGATTCGTTCGGCGGCATTGTGGGGGAGTTGAAAGCCATGGACGTGGATATGTTGAACGAATCTTTTTACTATTGATTTAGTGGGATTTATGGGTGAACCAATGATTGGTGAGATTGGCGAATGGAGAAAAGGGCCAAAATAATTAACTATTTCTCAACCTCTCACTAGTTACGTTGAAGGCATTCTTTAAGTGGGAGGTTTTCTCGAGCGTTTCGTCGTCTGTCGGCATCGTATAAACAATTGCCACGTGTTTTTGTAAACAAAAAATAAAAACATGTCTCGTGTGCCTTTCTTCCACGTGCTATGCGTCTTCCTACAACCCATCAACAAGTGTCGAATGCAGGGGATGATGTGCTTTGGGCAAGAGGCAATGGGGAGGCAGATGGTCGTCCTGATCGAGGTGGCGGTGGAGGTATTCTGAAAACATAATTGGTATTTTTCCTTTTGAAGAGGAGACACCCTGAGACATTCTTACTAGCAGGATGATGAACAAACCTGATGACAAAGGTCCCGACAGTATTGTGGCTCAGGTCTAATACTTGAAGCATGCTCATCCCCACCATATTGAGTCGCAGTTCACCGCTCAGCCCATTGTTTCTCAAGCTAAGTTGCATCAGAGACGGGGGGCAGGATTTCCAGAATAGGCCTGGAGAGTTGATTATCGCTTACATCAAAGAAATTTGGGTAGTAGTGTGGTGTGGGTACCCTGGAACATTGGAAGACGGAGGAACACAAGAAATAAGTGCATAAGGGTGCCATCACCATTCCTTGCTAGGTCTTGGACTTCCAGTGTGTGCAAGGCCTTATCGACCAGTAACAACAACACCGCTCTTATTAACATTGCCAATAATGAGCTTTTGATCAAATTACATTTCCCTACAACTCAGTGCTCACACACCTTACATAGTTAAATTCATCCTGTTAAACCAAATTCCTTTTCCTTGTCAATCCAGATTTTGTTTCCTTATCATTCGCGGGAAAGAGTTTTTGAAATCCTGAGCACATGGATTTGTCACAATCATGGTGTCTGCGACTGTACACTGAAGATATTCTGGTGGAGGTATTGAAGCATTTGGATGCAAAGTACCTGGCCAGGGCGAGCTGTGTCAACAGGGAGTTGAAACGTGTTGTGGAGATAGATAACCTATGGGAGGGGATCTGCACAAAGCAGTGGCCTACAACTGCTGATTTTCTTTTCTTGACATGATTCCAACAGTCCTACCCCCACTTCTCTATCATCCTGTTTCGTGCAAGACAAAAATCTCCCAAGCATGACAACATTGCCATGTACTCCTGTCAACATTTGTTCTTCTCTCATTTATTTTTTTTTTTGTTTGGCTTTCATAGTTCTGTAGGCCATACTTTTTTTTGGTTTGGCTTTCATAGTTTTGTAGGCCATAGGCTTCAACAAGGGTTTCTGAATTCATAATCGAGTTTTTATGCTAGAGAAGAGGTCATACAACCTCATACACATTTGGAGTTTGTATCATTGTGTCCTCATCTTGTGTGCAATATCAAAGTCTAATGTGCTCTGTACCAACCTTTGTTTACCTATTTCTTTGTCTTCAAACGTACATTACGACGAAGTGTTATAGACTAGGTCTTTTGGTCAAGGGCATGTATCTAGGTTCTACAATGCTCGTTATTTTTTTAGAGAGCTATTATAGTGTCGTTTTGGAAACCTCATATTAAAACCCTCTATACTATGCTTATGCAACTTTCTACCTTCCTATTAGTATGTGGGCATTAATCTTTTGATTTTTATTTTGGGTGTTTGAAGCACAACGCTGAAATATGCATAACTCTATGCTTATTAGGAACTCATCTTATTCCTTCTCTCGGGGATAGAGGTTTACATCAATATATGTACACTCTAACACATACATTTTTAATTAGATTGACAAGTGAATTCCCTTATCAGTCTCGATCGTGTTTTCAGATACATTTTCTAGAAATCTATCATTTTCTGATCTTTTTTGTTAGTGTTTTTTTATGTTCTTTTTTGCATTTTTATGTGTAAATCTACGCGTGAGATGAAAATTGTTCAATTGCCCATGAATTTTCTCATGTAGCTCTTGGGTTTCTTAGTTTTCAATACTTATCTTTGGGTAGCATTTCATGAATATTGTAGCCTTTTGCCATGTTATCTTCTGAATTTTTATGAATCTGCAGTGCTTTTTTTCCCCCTATATAAGCATCTCTTGGGACTAAGGACAACGAGCTAATTGATTGAACTTTGTGTGGCTAGTTTAAAGAAATTGCAACTTTACCTTTGTGCCCTGGCTCGTAAGATACTTCAGTAGAGCATATTGATGGCGGAGCATTTAGCTTCCATCTTTGGTACTGAGAAAGATAGGGTCAACTGCCCTTTATACTTTAAGATTGGAGCATGCAGGCATGGGAGTTTACCATATATTATTTCAATTTCTATTGGGAGTTTACCTTTAAAATCCCAATCCATCCAACATTCTATTGCTACTATGTTTCTGCGACACTTTTGCAAATTCCTAATATAGATATTCCCCTATGATACTTCTAACCCTTTTCACTCCATGGCCCCTCTATGATTCTCACAACTACTAAAATCAAGAGATTCCATTCCATTATAGGGTTATTTTCAATCTCGTCAACACACACAAACATCATGAGCAAACATGAGCCTCACATTTAATTCATTTATGCACCTCTAAGCACACGCTCACACCCACTTATTATCATTGTTATATGGAAATGAGCATCCAAAACAAATAGACAAATTACTGTTTATGTCACTTGGAGTTGAATATATTTCCTCCTTTGTTTTCATTGAGGTTAATGTTGACAAGTTGAATATATTTCCTCCTTTGTTTTCATTGAAGTTAATGTTGACAAATTAGTAATAATAATGAAGTCTATTGTTGTTTAAGGATTTTTTTTTTATTTACCAACATATATACCCTGAAGGATTTTTTTTTTTAATTTCCCAACATATATACCTTGGATTTTGTTTGGTGTTTCCTTCGCCAATGTCGGGGTATGCTAGTTTATCATTTAACATAGTGACACCATGCCTATAAAATTTCAATAACATGCAATCAATTTAAATGTTTCCCCCACAAAGTTTGGTAGTGGTTGCCTGTATGCTCTGAACCAACACACTACAACAACATGCAATTTCTTTAAATGTTGCCCCCACAAAGTTTTGTAGTAGTTTTGTGTATGCTCTGAACCAACACACCATTGTGGCCAACTGTACAACCTCGTCTTCTATGGGAATGGATTAGTGTACAATATCATTATCTATTGGAATAGATTAGTCAAACGAAGGGTCCATATATTTATTATATGTGTATAAAGATTTGGAATTATTGAACTTTGGTAGTGGGAACAAGGTGAAGGATAAAAATGATGTAAAATTGCTTTTCTTTGGTAAAGTTTCAGATAAAAAATTTGGTAAAAATTGAGATGCTCAATATAGTTCTATATGTCAAATTCCAAGGAAATAGTTTCTCCATATCCTTGAGAGTTTTTCCTCCATATCCTTGAGAGTTTTTGAGGATCTCTAAACTGATCCAAAACCTTAAAAAAGCCTGAAACAACCTCGAACTATACCCAAAATAGATTTTTTGCTTCATTAGAATAAAAAATGAAATTTTCTGAGATGTTTTGGATAAAGCATATAATATACTCTAGGAAAATCGAAAATGATTTTTTTCGGGCTGTTTTGAATAAAGCATATAATATGCCATGGGAGTGAACTCCAACCCCGTGGTATAAGGAAAATGGATGGATAATGACCTTGGCAAGTAAAACTCAACCTTTAGAATTTTTCAAACACATCATTCTAATCATAAAATCATTGGAGCCAATGATATGGAGGTTACTAATGGCACCACTTTTTGATTTGGTGGTTAATTTTGAAGGTTTTGACCAAAACATATGGGTTTTTAGCACTATAGTTCTTGTTTTGAGATCACAGTTATCATCAAGTCGATAACTATGTTTATAATTCGGGTGAACAATCCCCAACCAAAACAATTTTTTGATTGAAAATCATCCTTGTCTAGGCCATGAAGGATGAACCCCCACTGAGGGCACACTTGCCCCCAAACCCCATAGGATGGGTAACCCCCTCTACACTCCCCCACGTGGAGGAGTGTACATTCTTCCGGGGTGTAAAGTATTCATGGGGTATAAATACTGTTGAAAACAAAGACCTATGAATTAGGAAGATAATTAGGCTCCACAACCAACAATTCGTGTGTTCTCATGGACGGAATTTGCAGATGATATGTTGGGAGATTATCCATAATATATTTGGACAATTGCAGTAGACATGAGGTATTGAAGTATTGAAGCTTTTCCCTTTGATACTTTGAGACTAGGTGTAGTGGATGCCCTATACATTGGTGACAACATTGACTTCTCTATGACATCTAATCTTAGAGTGGGGATACATTGGATGGGCATGATACTCGATAGTAGATGTGATCCTTTTAGGCATTACAACTAGTGGACATAGAGTGGGCATGAGGGTGAGACGACTATGATCAAAGTAGCACAACATCAATGTAATGGTTCCTTTTTGAGGATAGCTTGGGATCCTAGGATTTCAATTGGAGACAATGCAACAGTTGACATGGAGACAAGAGCCATTTTTTTCTCTCATGAGATTGGTTCCCTAGCAGAGCATTCCATTGATGATTTGATCAAGTTGTTGCAGCATCGAGTGGCCTTGCTTGCTAGTGGTTTTCAGGAGGCCTCTTATGTCAATACATTATCAGACAACACCTTGAGTGGAGGATGCTTCACATCTTACATGGTGGTTTTGGATCCTGGTATCATTTTCAGTTTCATTTTGGATCAGTCAATGGAGCATTGGGTCATGATGGCATTGCTTGAGGAAAAATATATTTGGGAAGGGAGGATTTGTCATGTCCCCATTCTTGGGTTTCCCCATGTTGTAGTAGAAGGGACTTCTGTGGTTTTCCAGTAGAGAAAAAGGAATAAAAATGAGGTCATTTAATGTCACTTAGTTAGGAGATGTTATGTTTTTAAAGTGACTTTACAGAAGTAAAGTAAAATTAGATTAATAAGTTACTTAACTATTATTAAAGTGACTTTTAATACTAAAGTGAAAATTGGAGGGAAAATAAGGGTTCTATTTTATTTAGTCAAAAAGGGGAAAATTCTAGAAGTTAAAATTGATTTGGTCAAAAAGGGGAAAGTTCTATAAGGCATGGAGGAAGGATCTAAAAGGGTTGAAAACATATAAAATAAGGGTAACCCCTCACTTCTCATTATTATGCTTTGATATCTTATTGGAGTGATCTTGTAGCCAACATTTTCATTGGAGTTTTGGGAAAAACCCTTTCACCATTACAGTTTGGTTTCGGTGGTGCAATATCCACCCTAGCTATAAAAGAGGGGAATACATCCAAGATTTCCATTAGAGTTTCATTTTGTTAGGGGTAATCCATCCAAGATTTCTATTGGAGCTTCATCTTGGGAATTTGGCTTACTGTTGGAGGGATACTACAGTGCACAAGAGGTTTACGGATTTTTTTGGACAAGGCCGTTCTCAGATATCTGCAAGATTCCAGAGGGTTTTGGGGAAAACCAGGTTCAGGGTACCCCTATGGGTTGAGACTAGGCATCCTGTGAGGTGGATGAAGGGATTTGTCCTGCAAATACCTTTGTAATCAGGGTTTTCAAAAGTCCATCAAGGTTTGATCCATGAATTTTATAGGAGGGCACAAAAAGACTCTTGCAGATAAAACAATGTTGTAGCAGATAGGCTAGGAGATATTTCGTAGTTGGCATCATATATTGGCATCGTTACAAGTTTATTGATTTATTTTCTATTTAATGGATATTTTAACTTCCTTGAAGCCAATAGTTGTAGTGTTTTTCTGAAGCTTCCTAGCATCCATTAGACTACTATTGTTGTTTGTATTTCTAGTCTCCATTCATAATAAAGGATGCCAAATGTTGTCATCCTCATTCATTTTGTACTTAAATTAGTAATGTGTTCACCTAATGTGATGCATGCAAAATGTTTGTGAAAAGTACTCAACCAATTAATAACATATAATACAAGTATTTGAAAAAAATACACAACCAGAACCACATAATGGACAACAGACCTTCATTTCCCTAGCATATTCCCATTGGGGGATATTATATGCTTTTGAAGCTTTGCCTCATGCCGTGGAACAAAATATATTATGTTGACCCCTCTCCATACTTTGTTTCTTGCATGTTTAATACACCATGATGAAGCATAGTCGATATAATTAATATAAAGGTCTTTTATTGTTCCAGGAATTATAAAACAAAGGAAGTTAAACAACATAGCTACTTATAAATTGTTCAATTAAACATTGATACTTCAACATATACTCACAACCCTTAGTTAACCCAATGTTGATCAATTGTTCAATTGACTCTTCTTTGTATGCTAGCACCTATTAGAAGACATCTATGGGCCAGTGTAAATTAATTATTTAAATATAAAGATCACAACAAATATGAAAACTTAAGTAACGTCGAAAACATAAGTACTCACAAAATTTGCAATCAACCCTTTTCTTCCCTGTCATCCTGTCTTATGTGTTGATTAGGTTCCATTTTATTTTCTTTTCTATAAAAAAACAATTGAATATTAGTATTTAATATGATAAATCAATTCAATGTACATAAAAGAATAAATGAATGATCACATATCTCCGATGCACATTGTTGTTGGGATGCATCCTCTTGTGATGCAATTATGTTAATTTCTTTTATTGTCTCCTTGCACACTTTTTTGGATATCCTTACCGAAATGTATTGGATTTCCCCTCGTTTGTCACTTGGAATTTCCATAATCTTCCTAAAAAATGAAAAATCACAATAATTGTTTTTAAATGGACATGAAAGTAAATATAGAAAAAACAAATTAATTTGGTAATTATTGGAACATATTATAGAAAAACATGTTTAATAATAATACTTTTTATTGATTCTTTTTTGTTATTGTAAGTTTTTTCTATTGCAAGTCTCATGGGTCTCATTGACCATGACTTCGAAAACGCTTCTTGTAGAGTACATATAACCTGATTCTTGAAGTCATTGGATTGATTTTTGTATTGTAAGTGGAAATTACATCTATATGTTCTTTCCACTATATACCTCAAAGCTATGTAAAACTATTTAATTCTCACATTAACATCAAACACCACTCCAAATGAACTGATGACCAAGTCATCATCATCATTTACATCCTTAACAATTTTTTTCCTCTTAGGACGAGATTCCATTCCCTCCATATCAGTCCCTCCATAATATTAAAAAAATGTGAAATCGAGTGTTTAAAACTTAGCGATTAAGGTTAATAAATTCATTTTTTGGTAAAAGTCAAAGAAAAAATTAATGTTGATTACGTTTCGATCCACCTGTTTCCTCTCTTTGCAACATTTCCATAAAGATTTTATGCTCTTTTGCACTTAGATTGTAAACAATCTTATCGATTTTCTGCATGACACACATTAACCAATACACATCATTAATTAAAACTTACAAATATTTCATATATATTAACTTTTTAATAAAACCGAAAGAACTTTCCTCCCTCTCTTCTTTGGATGAGTTACCATTGCGCTCATTGTAATAATATGTTTTCATTGAACTTGTATCATCCTTCTTGTATAAAAAAACAGGATTCATAAGAAATAAAAATTATGAAATTTTTATACAATCTAGTATTTTAGTGTGCTTCATTAAACATAACACACTAGGGCGTAAAACATATACTTGCACTGGTCTATACTATTAGTCATTGCACACCACCACCCCATACACATATGATATGAAAATAAATACTATTTATTTTTTCGACCAATCAATGCTTTTCACGGATATATGCACCCTGTTGCACTTTTCTATAAAGTGAGCACCAGGTTGGTACCTTTGTACAATGTGCACCAGGGCGATTTTCCTTTATAGTGCACACCATGTACTGCAGAAACATTTTTTAAAAATGGTTGACAACAACAGAGTTTTGGATCTGATGCAATGAGTGGTACCATTGCAATGGATACAAAATTCCCCATATGCAACTAAATAAACCCTATAAAAATATATTTCTTAAAAAAATCCCTATAAAAATCTGTTGCTTAAAAAAATGGGGGAACAAAAAAAAACAACAAGAAAGCTATGACTTCCGATATCAAAGGTAACTATGAAACCTTTATATTTTTTTAAACATGCATTGAAAATAATTTGAAATGATTGAAATGATCAGTAGAATGAAATCACATACCTAAAATTTCTTCTTTGCAGATTTGTATGTGCCCTACAGATCCCTTCCAAATTTGACTCTTCAAAAAAATCCATCGACTCCAAAGTCTTTCATGGTAAATCTCTCTTCCACAAATCTTCCCTCTAAATTATGCCAAAAAATTAAATAATTAATAGTGTTTTAATTTATAAACAAATAAGCTTTGAAAAATGAAGTTCCCTCTCTTTTTTGCTATGTTTTTTCAATTTGTATGTAAAAACACTTACTAAACTATATATTTAAAAAATCAAATTTGTCGTCAAATCTATGCACCTCACCGATTAGTGTGCCCCTATGTGTATATACTAAAACAATGCATTGATACCAATTTTATCAATAAAATAGAAATACAAACCTCCACTATTAAAATTTATGGATATTTTGGTTTGTGGCGGTTCTAACAGATGTAACGGTTCAGTGTGTTTGATAGTGGGGCACATTAGTGCATTATATATATATATATATATATATATATATATATATATATATATATATATATATATATATAGATGCACTGATGTGCTATAAAATAAATAAAATCACCGATAAATTTTAATATCAAATTCATGCACGTATTAATGATGGTTTTAGCTCAAATGTAGGGAAAATAAGGTTATAATATCAAATGGTCAATACTTCATATTCTAGCTCATTCCATATCGTTGCAAGTTTGTCAAATTCTCCCACATCGTTTGAGGTAAGTATATATTTTATTTATAATTTCGTTTATCTGATTGAATTTATGTCATTTGTACGTGTGCATTTGAATAATTGTTCATTGAATTTTGTAGGATCATAAATTGAGATCGAGTTCCGATGAGCAAGATATTCAACCTGTGAAAAAATTATGCAAGCTCTTATCAGGAGAAAGATACCACAAGAAAATGTTTGATGATGCGAGGTACCAGATATATTATAATAGATGAAAACAAAAATATTGTAGAGAATAATAGCGGAACAACACAATAGATGAAATCACAACACTAAAAGAACACCTTTATTGATAGGGAACAATGTTCACTATCTTGACTCTTTGAGGGGGAAACCTCCAATAGAGCAACACTCTATTATAATAATTCTCAAGACAAGACTTCTCATGAACCCTACTCTTATTTATACTAATTCTATCTTCATTCTAGAGGAAGATCCTTTTAGAAGAGAAAACTTCTATTAGGTATTCTTACATTGACTTATTCCAATTTATTGAATATGCCTTATTAACTAATGTTGGCCTTTATTACATGGAAATAAATTACTCTATCTACGTGAGGAGTTAGGGAGGTTAGGTCCCTAACATGCCCTCCCCCTTGAAAAAGATCCTTTTCCTTAAGGCTTGATATGAGGAAACTGTTGTAGAATGGTAACCGACTCCCAAGAGGCATCTTCAGGAGTTGTATCTTTCCATTGCACTAACACTTCCTTGATGGTGCGTTGAAAAAGACGACACTTGCATTGGTTCAAGACTGCTTGTGGCTACAACCAAATGGAAAATTCTTCATCCAACTCAGGGAGACTGGTTTGAGTTTGGAACTTAGTACCAATTGCCTTATTTAAGAACGAGACATGAAAAAAAAGATGGATCTTAGAATGATTGGGCAAATCTAATTGGTAAGCCACCTTCCCCACTCACTTGAGAATTGAATAAGGAACATAAAATTTGGGAGAAAGCTTCTGACAGTGGTCCATTTTGAGTGAAGTCTTCTTATATGGTTGCAGACGAAGAAACACCTAGTCCCATTCCACAAATTTTCGTTTAGAATGACCTTGATCTTCTTGTTTCTTCATGTGATTCTGAGCCATGGGCAAATTTGTTTTGAGGGTGCAGAGAATGGCCTCATGAACTGAAATATTTTTGTCAACCTCCTGAACCTTCGATACACCTGGAATGTAGGAGATAACTGATGGTGGCTTTTGTACATAGACCTCTTCAAAAGGAGTCATGTGAGTAGCAGTTTGGTAAGACTCCTTTGATGAGGTGTTTTTCATATGAATGACAGAATCAGAATCAATGTTTTGGATCAGAATCTGTCATTCATATGAAAAACACCTCAAACAAGTTTCCAAACACTTGTTAACAACTTCAGTTTGGCCATCAATATGGGGATGATAGGTAGTGCTAATATGCAATTGGGTGCCCTAGATATGGAACAATTCTTGCAAAAAATTGCTGGTAAAAGTGGGATCTCTATCATAAACAATAGAATGAGGCATGCCATGAAGCATGAATATATTATCCATGAAAATTTGAGCAATTGTGGAGGTTGTGAATGGGTGTTGGAGATTGCAAAAATTATCATATTTGGGAAGAATATCAACTACCACCATTATGACTGATTTATTTCTCGATTTAGGTAAGCCAACAATGAAGTCCATAAAAATATCCTTCCAAATAACTGACAGAATCAGGAGCGGTTGGAGTGGTCTCTGGGTTTTGACCATTTCTCCCTTATTCGATTGACATACATCACATTCATCCACAAAGGTGTGGATGTCCTGTTTCATACCATCCCAGAAAAAAGAGCATTTGACCCTTTCATATGTTTTGGTGAACCCTGAATGCCCGATTATGGGGGAAGCATGAAGTTCTAAAAGAACCTGAGATTTAAGTTGTGACTATTTTCTCAGATATAGATGGCCTTTGTAGTGAATCGCGTTATTGTGCCAAGAGTACCTTGGAGAAGTTGGAGAATTGGCTTGAAACTGTTGGATAAGACCAAAAATTCCGGGGTCTAGCATCCATTCCTGGTGAGCAACTTGGAGCCAATCTGGTACAATGAAGGAGAGAGAAAAAAAGGATCCTTCATATTCATACTTCTGGGAAAGAGTGTCAACAAAAAAAAATTGTTTTCTCTTCTTGTAAATGATCTCATAATCATATCCAAACAACTTGGTGACTCATTTTTTTTTTCTCTAGGGAGGAAATTTATTGTTCCAGAAAATGCTTGAGGCTCTGATGATCAGTTTTAATTTGGAAGTGTTGGCCCAATAGATAAGGACGCCATAGATCCACATCATGCATAATAGCCAACATTTAATTTTCATAGATTGATTGGCACAAATGGTGCTCCGAAAGTTGTTTGTTGGTGAAGGCCACTGGGCATCCTTCCTGCATGAGAATTGAGCCAATTTCTTTCCCGGATGCATCACATTCCAGGGAAAAAGTATTTTTGAAGTCGGGAAGGGCCTGGAAAGGAGTTGTGCACATAGCCTCTTTCAAATCATGGAAGGCTTGATCAACTACAATATTCCAATTGAAAGAAATATTTTTAAGGAGATCAGTGAGAGGTGTTGCAATTTTTCCATAGTTCTTAAAACAATTATGATAATATCCCATTAAACATAGAAATCCACAAAAAATATTGAAAGTTTTGGGGCAAGGCCAATTTTGCATAGCTTCAATTTTATTAGGATCCACCCCGACACCATCCTTTCCATCAATATGACCCAAATAATCCACTTCCGAGGCTCCAAAGGAACATTTAGATCGTTTGAGGAAAAGTTGGTGCTAAGAAAGGAGATGGAGAACTCGATCCACATGGGAAATATGGGTTGTCCATGTTTTACTATAGATGAGGATATCATCAAAGAAAAATAACACAAAATGAAAAAGAAAAGGACAAAAGACATGATTCATGAGACTTTGGAAAGTGGAGGGGGCATTGCATAGGCCAAAGGGCATGACCAAGGAATCATAGTGGCCCTCATGGATGAGAAAGGTCGTCTTGGGAATGCCATCCTCTTTCATACGTATTTGGTTGCAACCAAGACGAAGATCGAGTTTAGTAAAGTAGTGAGAACCACTCAATTCATCCAATAGATCATCAATGATAGGAATGAGAAGCTTCTCTTTGATGGTGAGTTTGTTGAGAGCACAAAATTCAAGACACATGCACCACGTGCCTTCTTTCTTGAGGACCATGACCAAAGGAGAAGAATTAGGGTTGGTACTATGGTTGATGAAACCTGTATTGAGAAATGCTTGAACAATTTTCTCAATTTCATTATTATGGGTAAAGGTATGATAATATGGGTAGAAAGTGGGTGGAAGACTATGTAGAACTAGAGGAATGGAGTGATCATGAAAACCGTGGGAAGGGGGAAGGCCATGGGCAGTGGAAAAAATAGTGTGGTCTTTGGAAAGTATAGATTGGAGGTAAGGATGCACAGATGGTGTCTCAACTACTTAAATGGCATTGAGTTGGGAAATAATGTTGAAATGTCCCTTTTTTAGGAGATTTTCCATTCGATGGAAACTTATGATACCAGGGGAGAGTGTTGTGATTCCTTGGAACTTGTACTACTAGCCATCCTGTCGAAGTTCCATGGTCAATTCCTTAAAATCCACGAGGATGAGACCGAGAGTGCGTAACCATTATGCACCTAAAATAATGTTACAACCACCCATGTTGATAGAGAACATACGAGGCTTCAGGTTGTACTGGACAATTTGGAGACACACATTTTCACAACAACCTCCACATTTCGTGGAACCTCCATTAGAAATCATGATTTGAAATTTTTGACTACATGGATATAGCAATGGGTTTCTTAAGAAATGTGTCGATGATTGAAATTATGAGTTCTACCACTGTCAATTAGGATGATGAACTTCCAATTTTTAATGTAGCCAATTATATTGAGGGTTTGGGGAGTAGAGAAGCCAGTGAGTGCATTCAAGGAAATGACAGGTTCAACTTCTGGCGGATCAGATGGAGGAGTGATATGAGTTGTCTTGGGTAGCTCGACTACATGAGAAGCCTTGATATTGTCGTTAAAAACATCCTTAGATATGGCCATGAAAAAATTATGTTCCTTACACTTGTGACCTGAAAGATATTTTTGATCACAATTATAGAAAAGACCTTTGAGTTGGCATTCAACCATTTTTGCTCGGGTTAATTTTTTTATCTTGAGACGGGTGGGATGAGGGGTAGGAGTGGGAGGGTGAGGGCATGGAGGGAAAGAAGGTTTACGGTGTTGGGAAAAAATAACCTGTTGGGCTTTCTTGGCACGTCGAGTAGGTTCCAACCAAGTCTGGGGGTGAGTCATGAGGACTTGGGATTGGATTTCATCCTTGAGGCCACTGATAAATCATTCTTAGAAAAACGTATTAGACATGCCCTCTGTTCTAAAAGCTAATTGATCAAATGTAGCTATAAACTCTTCCATTGTACTTGACTTTTTCAATTTGTTCAGACGACCTAGGGAGAGTGTATCATTGTTAAACCGATCATAAAGTTCAGCCACAAACTGGGTCCAAGACACATATCCTTGGAGTGATTTTTGATGCCATTTCCACCATTTACAACATTCAAGTTCCAAATAGAGGACACCGTAACAAAGTTTGGCCAAGTCATCAGTGATTCCATGCAAGGAGAATTCATGTTCCATTTGAGTCACCCAACCAGTGGGATCGGAGCCATCAAATTTGTTCATCTCTACTTGTGGAAGATATAGATCACAATGAAAAGTGTTGGAATGAAACTATTGGGAAGTGGAGGAAGCATTATGTTCGAGGTGAGAAGGTTGGTCAGTTGAGGAATGGAGTCTAGAAATGGGAATTTTTTCCAGGACCTTGGCAACAAATGAGTCAAGATGAGAATCAAGGTGGGATTCAATATAGTTGACAAGGTGGGAATTGATGTCCTTCTTCAGTTCCTCTTTTCAGTAGTCCATTTTGGAGTAAATGTGGGTAGCTATGTGGTTTTCAAGGTCTTGGTCGCGAGTGTTGTTCATGGTTAGGGGAAAACAGAGGAAGAGGTGGGAAAGAAAGGTGGGTAAAAATGGTAGGTGGGTCTGCGGAAAAACAGGGCTAATAAATGATAGGTATCATTGTGATGAGGAAAAAAATAGGAGTCCAATGGAATAGGTCCCAAGTAGGGGTGTTGGAAATGGGGTCGAGACCACAGGAAAAAAGTGGCTAAAAATGATAGGCATCATTGCAATCAGGATGAAAAGATAATTCCAATGCGATAGGTATTAAATAAGGCTGTGGGAAGGCCCCAAACTTTGATCTAAAGACTATTGCAGTGTTGAAAGGCCCAAATTCTTAATAGGAAAAAATGTGTAGTAATTTCGCAACCAGAATGTAGGAGGTAAAGTTGCACAACAATAGATCTTGTCTTTTATGTTTCTGTTTTTGTCTCAAGGGTTAGGGTATTAAGTGGTTCTATAGACAATGGTTTCCTTGTGCTATAACTCTCTAATATACATGCGGGGTCCAACAATAGTACTCGATCTATTATCTCAGGGAACCAACTAAGGAGGATAGATTGTGCCCTTAGACACACTACCCGACTACCCATGTACTAGAGAGTATCTTCCCAAGTGATTTTCTCAGTGAAACTATAGTAGTCAGGCGGCCAATTGGTTTATCTACAAAGATATTGAGGATATCTAGGCCGATCCATATACATGTGTTGTTTGATTTGCTACCACTTGAAGGGGTACCAACAGGGGTTACAAGGGTGGCCAACAATGTGCACTTGTGCACCACTTGTAGTTCTTGTGTGTATTCTTCCCTGACCTTGGATTTATGTGTTGAAAAAATAACCCACAATTTCTCACCAAGGAAAGTGTTTTGATACCACTTGTAAGGTACCAGATCTATTATAATAGTTGAAAACATAAATATTCCAACAATAAGATTGTCAAAGGTGACAACAAAAAGATAATTAAATGTTGGAAACAAAGTCTTTTTACAATTACCAAATAAATACAAAATAATTTGCAATGAGTGTACAGATATAGAAATAGGTACCCCAGTGCAATATGGCTTGGTCGGTGAGTGCGCAAGTTGCGTGGAGAACCAGTGGAGGGTGGGGTCCCCATGGGTGGGTTTTTGTATGAGGTAAATGAATGGAGGGAAATATGCAGATGGGAAAACTGATTGTGGATGAAATGGAGGGTGAATGATACTGCAGAGGTGTAGTCAAAATAGAACCGTGATGAGGTAACCTAGGAGTCCATTAGGAAAGCTAGCAAAATGATGTGAAGGAGTATGTGGCTGATTCTCAAAAATGCGTAAGACTATCGGGATTCCCATCCCTAGGGGGTGAAAGCAACATGAGTGTCAAAATTCCAAAGGGGACTATGAATGAGACAACTCATGTGGGGGAGAGTGCTACCGTGTGACAATACCAAAATGCAGGGGAGGTGACAGTATTGTAGAGCCGGATGTAGGAACCCTAAAGGAAAATGTCGGAGGGTGTGTCTAGGAGGTGCAATTGATATATAGAGGGAATGATTACATGCCACTGTCAATCATATACCTGAAGGGGCCATGCTGAGTGGTGATGACCAAGTACCTGCACACATGAAAACTGAATACCTCACGTGAACAATATCTAAAGATAAATAACATATAACAATTATTTTATAATTTTGAACATGAGCATGTGTACCTGGACATGATGTGAGAAGAAGGCTCCTATATATGGGTGGTGGCCCACAATGCCACCTCATTTGCACTGACACGATTGGTGATCTGGAGAGAGTGTTGTGAGGTGATTTGGAAGATTACGGGAGCTTGGGGCTACTAATCAGGTGGGTGAAAGACCTATTGTGAGAGGAAACGTGCTTGATAATGGAGCCCATTCCATGGAAAATTGGGGGTAGTGAGTTCCTTCAGGATATCTTTGTCACAATGATAAATGCAAGAATACAGGGGATCCGTGGAGGTGACATGGGTGACTGTTGTAGTAAGATTGTCCTTCAGTGGCGAAGATGTAGAGGGGATATTACAACCATGGTGTGATGGCTTGCTTGACATAAACCATATGTCCAGACACTGTGGGGGGTAAAATGTGGCAGCGGCTAAGATTTTCTAGGGGAAATGAACTGGAGAATTGGGAGGATTTGGGGGAGTATCCTCAGATAGTCTATCCATGAACCATGGAGTGGTGGGAAGTGACTCAGGTTCAGGGGAGGTGATGTCAACAAGATCTAGAGAAGGGATAGGGGGAGTCACTTGCATTACATGAGGTGAGGTGGTTGAATTATTTTGAGTAAGGGTTATTTGATGACGCCTATATTCAATGATCAAAGGACACTGGTAGGTGAAATGAGCAAGTGAGTCACAAAGAGAGCAAGGGAATCTCATTTGTTTGGGGACTAAGGTCAAGACATAATGGATGTCAGTGACGTGGGTACTTGAAGGTGGTGGTGGAGGGGGATCTTTCTAAAAGGTTTGGTGTACTACCATTAGTGTCTGTCGAAACTGAGGTAGCACAAGGAAATGATGAGTGTAGTGGTTGTACTCTGAACATATGGCACACGTGAATTTGGTTCGCAACCCTTTACTTCCTATAGTAGAGGATGTTATGGTAGTATTAGGTGTGCTTGGTGAAGCGACGAGTGATGTGGCTGCTCGAGGGAGTTGGATCAGATTGCGTAACTCAGGGAGAGAAGGACATCTATTAGTGGGGTGTCCCTCTCTTTCACATAGTGCGCAAGGAGGTTGAACTCAGGGGGGAAGTGGAGCGATGGGATCTTTCTTCTTTCGTCTGCCCTCAACCATAGTGGTGGTGCTAGAGATTGGGGTGAGGGTGGTGAAGCCAGAGTTAGTATTGGAATATGTATCGTGATTCCCTCTGATTGGGGAGGAAGGGATGGTTGAGGAACCACCATGGGTGGGTGTAGATACCATACCGGAATGGCGAGCACCATGTTGGGAAGGGTAAGCATTGCGAATACCTGAAAATATTGTACTCTTGGTAGGGGTTAGAAGAAGGGGATCTGAGTAATGACTTGGGGGAATGTTTCCCAAACCGGGATTTTCCCTTGGGGAAGGGTGAAATCGAGGATAAGTGGTGTCGTAGAGTTCTCAGGTAATTCCTGAGGTAGAATGTCTTCAACTGGTGGGACGTCGAGGGGTGGAGAAGCATCAGTGGGAGGAATGGTATCTCTAATTTCAGTTCCATTAAAATATATGATGCACACTTGTGATGACGGGTGGATGAGCATTGGTGCTCCCTGACATGCTCTCAGTAAATATAGGTCTTTGAAAATTATGGGGCCCATATTCATGAGAGGATATGCGTTGGAGATAGTGCATATGAGAGGTAATATGTTATCGATGTTGGAGGAGTGGTTAGGATCGTAATGTGAAACTTGGTCAATGGTGACAATTTTCCAGTTGTGGGGGAATATCATCGTTCGAAACACAAAAGAGGCCACTGCCTTCATAGCGAATATGTAGCTACGCCCAAACAAGATGTTATAATCGAGTGAGGCATTGATAACCTCAATGTTGATAAGGATGGTTTTCCCCCCGAGTTCGACGGGGACATTTTGAAAGATCCCTTCAAGGGAAGATGGTCGACCATCATAAGCTCTCAAATTAATGGCGTATGGTATTAGCTCTAGGGAGCCAAGTTTATGCCATACAATATTGGACATGATGCATGTGGATTCACCTTCATGAATGATACACCGATGAATTGTGATGTTCTGAATATTGACTGGTATATGGAAATCTACCAAAGCGGGGAGATGAGGTTCACCACAATCTAGATCAAATGTGATGATTCTAGTATCAGCTAGGTTGACTGCCCCCAAGGTGAAAAGAAATGATTTCCGTTGGGTTGGACAAGTTTGGAGGAACTCCAATATTGACATGGTTGTAGGGTATTGTGCCAAGTCATTGACCAAACTGTAATTATGTTCTACGCTAGCCTAAGGGTTGCTGACATTCTGTCGTAACAAGGTGTGAGGAATACAAATGGAAGGTTCAGTGTTAGGGCATGGAATCATCAAGGGTTGCCTGGCTATAGCTGGAGCTTCTTCCGAAGTGGTGGGAGTAGATTCAGGTGGCACACGATTGACGACTACGTGTTTGTATAATAATTTCTTCTTCGCTAGTGAGGACGATATTGCGATCCTCCGGATTTCCAGGGTTTTGATACTGTCCCATTTATGGTGGGGCAGGATGTACCTCCTATTGGGTATTCATCACACCTTGGTGTGGAATAGGGTTTTGCAACATGGTCGGGGGTGGTTGTTGTAAATATTGTTGTGGGGCTTGCTGAAGGGTAGGCGACGCTGGAGGTTCTGAAGGGCAGGTGATGCTGGAGGACGTGGCATGTTCATGAAGTCTTTCATCCATTTGAAGTTCACAATTTGGGGGAAATGGTGAGTGTAATGGCCATGCTCACCACAAAGAGTGCAAGGGAAGTTCGTCCATAGGTTGTTGTTGTTCCTCCCTTGGCGTTTGTTGTTATTGTCCCCATTGGGGGTTCTGGTTGCCCCCAGAAGGTTGGTTTTGTTGGGGGTTATTTCCCCCTGGTCCTAGGTTATTATTGTTTAGGTTTTTTCCTTTATTTTTGTCATTATTCGACTAATGGGATGGATTTTTCGTATTCAGTTGTTCAAAATTTTGAAATTGCTCAATGGGAGAGGGTTGAACAAAGTTAACTCCAGCGCGTGGTTGTCCTTGTGGAGGAGAAATTGGCTATGGAGAACCAAGAAATGGAAAATATAGATTATTTTGTGGAAATGATTCATAAGGTTCATAGGAAGGTGTAGCGCTTTCACTAGTGCCCAGGTTATAAGCTGAGGTAGAGGGGGTACCTGAACTTTCTTGAGAGGTTAGGTGCATCATGGGTGTTGACAAGGGTCCACTCATGGGTGGAGGAAGGGCAACAGGGTATGGCTATTGATAAGGGGGAGGAGGGTAATACGATGGCCCTCCATACATCAGTGGATATTGGGGTGTACCATACATAGGTGGTGGTTGGATGTATAGATTGTGGTGTGTTGTGGTACCAATCAATCCATCCGTCGCATGAGACATCCTAGGTTTGTCCTTGCCGAAAGGTATGGGTCTCGGTGCATCAAGTATTACTGTGTATAAGTAACCCGACTGAGCCTAGATGAGGTCATACTTTTGAGCCTTGCTGATGGCTTCCTCTTCAAAATGAGGGAAGGTGGATGCCACAACTTTGGCAAGGACAAAGACGAGTGATTTGAGAAACCAATCAAGACGTTGTTCTTTGGTGGTTTCTGCTTTGCATAAACTATGTCATTGACACCATTCGTCAAAGTGGTCGGTGATATGTGTGGATGAGGTTTGTTTTCACTCAGAGGGAATTTCCAGACCAGTGTCATGATGAAATAGTAGTTGAAAGAAGGAAAAAAAATGATTTGGCCAAGGATTCAAAATTCACATGGGACCCTGATTTTTTGTCCACATACCATTTGGCTGATGGACCATTGAGTGTGCGCTGAAATAGCCTTAAGAGGATGAAATTGACCATGATGTTGTTTGAGTAGCACCATAAGTGGAAGGTCATGACATGGTTGGTGGGATCTTCCCACGATTTTCCTTCAAACTTTGAAATGTATGAAGGTAGTTTGGTTGGCATAATGGGCCATTTGGGGTCATGCAATATAGGGTCATTCATGAATTTACTCAAATCAAGAATATTGAGGGATGCCAAATATGGCATGGGGGGTGGCAGTGGAGGATTAGTTCTAGCCATGGTGTGAGCAGGTAGTGCACTTGACTCTTGAGGGGGGTTTGGTGGGTTTGTACTTCTCCCTTGGGAAGAATTTTTCCCTCCGCTTCCTTGTGAAGGAGAGCTAGTGGATGGATGGCCTTGGGAAGTGGACCCAAGTAAAGATAATCCCAAAATAGTGGCACTCACAGGGGTGTGAGATGGTTGATCTACTGAGTTGGCAATACTAGGAACTCCTCCTAGGATAGGAGGGAGATTTTGCAAGCGTCTGGAACGACAGGGATTCTGTGGGTCCCCTATGATGTCTGACTTAGAAAAGTGAACATGTGCAAATGGTGATGAGAGAAATAATTGAACAAGAGATTTGTATAATTTGTACCTTCACAATATATCTCACAATCACATGTAATCAAATGAGCATCATACATAAATCAATTGAAAATAAGCATACATGTGGGTAGTGTCGAGGAAAAGATATGAAGTGATCTTACTCAATCATTTTCAGATTTTGCTTGGCTAAAGAAAAATAGATGGGAATTTCACCCTAGTTTTATAGCCAACAAAAATAACATCCTAGCTCACGAGTATTAATTACAAGTGCTTGGGCTAGTCTTTTATCAATAAAAAGCTTGTTGAAAATTTACTTTTTATGCAATTTTCTGAATATAACAATTGCTGAAATAAATGTAAAGACAAAAGTAAATACATCAAGATGATAATCAAGAAAGATGAGACATAAAGAAATCCTTTATTTCATTCCAATTCACCAAAGAGTCATTTTATTTACAATTTTTTTTGACCAAAGTCAAACTTAGGCATCCCCGATGGAACATACAAAAGGAACTCTGACAGAAAACCAAAACAAATTTCTAAAAGCTGGATAAACTTGCCACAGGTTGTTGCCCACTCGACTCTGCACAATAAACTTTGTTAGTCATGAAAACTAATTCACAAATAGACAAGTCTACACGAACTATCAAAGATAGATCAACACCTCTTAAAAACAAGTGTCTGAATGATATGATTTAACCCTGAATATTGTTATCTACAATAAGACCCTGTTATCATAAAAGAGAATTAGGCTTGTGATGAATAAATGAATGAATGAAAACTGAACTATCTCAACATAAACTCAAAGAGAAAACCTTAGTATGCTTCTGCTTCTATCCTCCTCTTATTTCTCCCTTTCCTTTTTCTTTTAAACACACTAGAATTGGTTGAAGTAGTTGAACCAACTCATTAGTTAAGTTAATTAAAAGACTCAACCAACTTTAGCTAGGGGGAAAAGTAATAATCATAATAAGGGTTATAAATAAATAATAACTAGTAGGTGGGACCCCTTGTGACTCCCTTTAGCTCATAACATAACATAATTATTTAGTTAAGAAAAATACACCTCCTTGTGGCTCCCATCATTATACTCACATTTGGCAATTTATCATCAATAATGTTTGCAATTATTTCAAAAATATATTACTAGCATATCCAAAAGCATTCTATATGAAAATATTAAGTCAACTGTCATCAACAATAAAAGAGAACTTAAAATCCATATTTCCCGGTTTGAGAGGCAGTCTTTCCCTTGTTGAGGATATCACCCTTTAGTCCTTCTGAACTTGCTTTAGGCTGTGTGGAATTTTAAGCCTCATCTTGCTGATCATATGAGAGAAGTCGTCCTTCCAATGCAAGTGGGAGGACACCGATTTACCAGAATTGTCTGAAGATGTAGGAGGGGCAGTAGCGGCCTTGTCTTTGACAGAGGCGTAGTAGGCCTCAGTTTTCAGCATTTTAGTTGAATAACTCATTCCTGTATGCGTGATTGATTAGAAAATAATCTTTTAAATAAACATACATGATAACTCCTTAAAAATATGAAACAGATTTGGCTCAACAATATATCAAACTCATGCAATCCAATCCATACAAATTGTTTAACTGTTTATAAATGAGTAGGGGGTGAATAAAAGGTCCTAGGATATGTGAGGAGTTTGTATTGAGCGAAACACGATATGATGAGGGGAAAAAATATGGTAACTTCTCAAAGACAACAATGATCAACTGTAAACCAAAGGAAACCTCATTGTAATTCAACTGAGACACTGCTACTTCCAACTACCTCAACATAGAATTTTCTTGACTGTAATCAATTTTCGAATAGGGAGTGAAAAATGAATATGGGGAGGCAATGGGGTTGTAATTAGAGAAAAGAGAAAAAAATGGTGGGGAATGAGAGAGGGTATGGTTCTTAAAATTAATTAAGTAATCCACATAACCATTCATAAAAAAGAAATACACCAACCAAATGACCATTATGATCCAATAACAACTACTGTATATTAACTAGTTCACTGTTCATAACCAAATATCTACAAAATGCCACTCATTCAAAACAATATGCATTCCACAACAATCTGTAGGGGAGCTTTGTTTTCTCCCATTCATCCATAAGCAATTTAAAAAAAAATACAGAGTCAATTACTTTCATTTTGCTCATCAAATGCGGGCATAAAAATCATCCATGATTCTATCTCTATATTTATTTAATAATCAAACTACACCCTGGTCATACTGTCACAACACTCAGGCCTATCACTGTGCATGGCATTCATTTAACACACCCAAATAACCAATCAACATTTCAACTCACATTAAACTAGGAAATATACAACCATTTGACAAAACAGAATTTCATCTATGTGACTATGCAGGTCCAAATTTTTCTTCGACTCTAAATATTTAAAATGTTGGGTTATTCATCCAACACAATGAGGAAGCAAAGAATATCTGAATTCATAATACAAATAATCGAAATGAAACAAGGCCAAGTTTAAAACTTTGTGACCATCCATGAGTGCGCAACCCAAAATTATCCATATCATACATAGTGGGCAACCATACCTCAAACACCACGATGCAACATTCCCATTTGACAATTCTAAACACACAGTCATAGTATCATTTACCCAACCAATCGTGCCGAGCTATCAATCTAATACAATATTGCTCAAATTAATCCAATTGCAATAAAAAACATTCTGTGTAAAACTCGGGCTCATCTTCGATGATGCAATCAAATAACCATACCACATACAATGGATGGAACTGCCATAGTCATCTTGGTTGCCATAACCATTTGCCCCCCCAAAAATAAAAAACTCATAGTTACAGTGACCATTTATTCATGTTGTAGGAACACCATACGTACAAATGCATTATGTGCGCACATCAAGAAACAATTGTAACTAATGCCGAGTTTATCATCCCATTAACCTTCAATAACCAATTCAATGCTGAGACTATACTTGAACTGTCATAACAACATGACCTAACATGCTATGGAAACCACACATACCCATGCGTCGACATGAATCAACACTGTGATTCACTCAAATAAAAACAATATTGGGTTATCAAAACACCAGGATGGTTACTGTGTATTTGATCTGTTCAATTAACCGTGCAGGGTGTATCCATTGTAGCAACATAGGTGATGACTAGATACCAAAACCAACACGATTGTCACATAACCAATTGGGCGAGCCTATACTCAAATTTGTAGTCAATACATACCAATCAAAAATCACCGATAGTAAACCCGATAGGCCCCACGGTATTCTCTATTAACCCTCAGGCTGAAGGAGTTAAGGGTTTTCTCTGCAGCCAACATAGAGAGAGCAGAGTCAACTCATCTCTATGGTGAAAACCTCTGAGACCAATGACGTATACACAGAGAACACCACAACTTATTCCATGGATAGGGTGACGAAAACCTGTGACAAGAGAGGCTATAACAGAGGCGTGAGGTTCCAATTTGGCCTGGTAATGATACTTAACACATGTAGGGTATAACCCTTGTGGCTTTCTAGTCAGACAACCACAATGCTGAGGTGAAGACAAGGCTAAGAAAGAACAAAATAACCCACTGCACAACCTTTAGTGGTGAAAACAAACCAATGCCCAAGTGAACAAAACGCCATGACCAAGGTGCTCCAACCATTAAAACCCATAAAACCAAAGACTGGATGTAGTGAATGCGTGAAGACAACCCACCACCCAAGACCAAACAAAGACCTCCAACTAAACCAGCAAGGACAATAGAGAACCCTTATGGATGTTAACACCCAGGATGACCAATAACACTATGACTTTATTGCAGAGAAAACCATCAATGCTCCATTTCAAAAATCATAATTTTACGTAGTTGCAATACTTAAAGAAAGCACAAACCAATACACCTAAGCCAATATCCATTTCATAACCAGAGCAAACTCATGAATGGCCAAAAAAATACATACTTGTAATCAAACACCTTAAAACGCGAGTTGGCCGAGTGGTTCCTCTCTGCTAAGAAATTGGAGCATAACCAAAACAACAAGGTTGAACAATAGCTTGACTAGGGTGGTGGCCAATGGAATGAGTAAGGGTGACGTGTAATAAATGCACATCACCTCCACACTCAAGTTCATTTAATTCCTTAGTACGCACCAACCATTAACTCAACAAATCATCCAATGTGAACCATGCATCGAGACAAACAACCCTTAATTGCCAAGAGCACCACCCTCATCACATATTACTATTTCCACTATGCATGCCAACTATGTTTCTATATAACTTCAACAAATCACATGGCTATCATATGTTAGCTAGTATTTACCACGATCCTTTTAATGCATATAGTGTAGCATGTTAGTATAGAATAGTTTGTTCCCCATGCATTTTTGTTCCCATTGCTTAATCTCCTTTTAATTTTTCCTTTATTTGTTGTTACTAACATATATCTTCTACAGTTGTCATAAGTAATAGATCCAAGAACATACAGTAATGGTAACCATAGGTCATTGTAACATAAAACTTGAGCGTGGAGTAGCAAGGAACACGTATAATATGCCTGATCCATCATCCAATAAAAACAAGATGTCATCAACCATGTAAGCAGTGTCGAATAGTAGCATAACATTTAATAAGAACCAGACCTGATCTCCAATATACAAGGGGTCCCACCTACTAGTATTATTTAGCTTTATAATAATAGGCTTTAGCAACACTTTGCGGGCAAAAATTTTGTGATGNTTAATCATCGACAAACTGGCGACTCCACAGAGAAATTTTTTCTCAACACATTTAGAACTCAGAACTCATGGTCTTGCAGACCAAGAACAATAATTTTAGAAGATGACACCAGAATAATTATGCAATAGGGGGAAGTTAGCAGATTTAATGGAAAGATGACTGGGAATTTGGGAATAACTTATGAAAAATGTTAAGTATGAGGGGGTTTATCCCTGTATGCATAATCATTCAAATAGAATCGACTCTTATTTCAAGGATAAAAATTAATGGATTTGCTCTTTTATTTCTCAAATGGATGAAGAAATGGAAAGAAGAAGCGGGAGATAACCAATCTCTTTATAAGACAACAGTGAAGGCAGATAACAAATTCAAGTGTGTCTTTAGGGGAACATCGTAACAGTCGTGTAATCCTAATTGTTATTGACTAACAATATCTCGCAGGAGTGTCACTATGGCATAACTAATCCAACATCTTATTCTCGACTGAAAAAATGACAAAATGCAAAATCAAACAGAATAAAGTTGCAGAAAATTAAAATAACAGAAATAAAGTGACAGAAAAGTAAAAGCGGTATGAAATGTTTAAACAAAAAACATAAATCAACTACTATAAGAAGAAAAATAATGAAACTAAAAATAGAGCTAGACTACTAAAATACAGAAAATCCAGACAACGTTAGAGCTTTTCAAGTTGGTTCCACGTAATTCTTTAAGTGAGAATCGTTAGTGCTGTAGGAAAAAAATCACTCCTGTAAATATTTCAGAATATAAGAATTTGTACCTAAGATAAAAGCAATCTTGAAAGGACCCAACCATAATTTCTAAAATTTTGAATGTCTTCCCTTATCAGTGTGAGCCGAATCCCATAGAAAAACTTTTTCATTGACCTTAAACTTGGCAGTCTTGACACTCTTGTTGAAATACTTGTTAACAGTTTGTTGTCTCCTTTTAATATTATCCAAAGAAAACATCCTTTGATCTTCCAAAGCTACCAGTGCATTTATCCTTTGTGAAACATCTGAAGAATTTAATTTTTCAATCTGTAGCATATTAAGGAAGAAAGTTCCATCTCAGTTGGTAAGAGGGCATCTTGACCATAAAAAATCTAAAAGGAGTACAACTAGTGCTTACCTTGGCGGTAGTTCGATATTCCCATAGGGAGTAAGTGAGGAGAGTGTGCCACTGACAAGGCTTATCTTTGATGAGCCTTTTAACTATTCTTACCAGATTTTTGTTGGTAGAATCGGCCTGCCCGTTTCCTTGGGGGTAATAAGATGATGAGGTGAAGTGTTTGACCCCCAACTTGGCCAGAAATTGGGTCAGCTTTGCAGAAATGAAAGATGACCCATTGTCTGTAATAATTTCTAATGGAAGACCAAATCTAGAAAAAATATTATTTTCAAGGAAAGAAATTACCTGATCGTCTATGGAATGCTTAAGTGGGATAACTTCAGCCCATTTTGTAAAATAGTCTGTGGCTGTCAAAATAAAAAATTGTCTAGTTGAGGAAGGAGGATTAATAGGACCAATAAAATCCAATCCCAACTTTGAAAAGGGAAAATCTAGTAGGACAGGTTGTAATGGCATGGCTGAAAGGCGTTCTTTCCCAGCAAATTTTTGGCACTTGTCACAAGATCTTGAAAAAACATAAGAGTTACAAAAGATCAAAGGCCAATAGTACCCCTTTCTAATAATATTGAAAGCAGTGGTTTTGGCTGAGAAATGACCTCCTACATGAGTGACAAAACTTGAAGAACCATGAACCACTTGTAACAATTTTTGTGCATCTTCATTGTCTACACAGTGAAGCAACACACCATCAGTCGATCTTCGAAATAAGAAGTCTCCTATAATGACATATATCACAGATTCAAGACATAGTCTTCTCCTTTGATGAGTGTCTAGGTTGTTTGGACATCTTTGGTTTTGTAAATAATAAACCAAATTCTTGTACCAAGGATTTTCAGACATAGGGAGGATCTCATCGTCAATGTAAAATAGGGATGAAAGGGAAGTATCCTCTTCCTCAATTTATTCACCATTCTTAGCATGCTGAGCCAAGTGAAGGGCTAGGTCACATCCCTTGATAGTGGTAGAAGTCATGATATTTAAATCATTCTCTTAAATCTTGGCAAGCCAATGTGTAAGATTTCCTTAAAGATAAGTTTGTGAGAGAAAAAACTTGAAAACAGGTAAGGGGACCTTTACCAATGTATGCTTACCTAAGATGTAATGGCGAAACTTTTCAACAACCTTAACAAGAGAGAAAGCATGTTTTTCAATAAAAGAATATTTAAATTCATCATCAGACAAACTTTGACTCATGTAAGCCACTGGTTTTTCATTGCCTTGGTCATCATTTTGCATAAGGACAATAGAAACTGCCTCCTCAGTGGCATTAGTATATATTGTGAATTCTTTCTCAAAATCTAGTTTCACCAAAACCGGTGCAGAACTAATTGCTTTATTAATCCCTTCAAAATCATTTTTGACATCATCTGTCCAAGAAAAAGAATGATCTTGCTTAAGAATATTATGAATTGGCTTGACCATCACCGCAAAATCTGGGACAAATCTACGGACAAAGTTAATAACCCCCATAAAATATTGAACTTATTTCTTGGAAGTGGGAGCAAGAATATTAAGGATAGTAGCAATCCTTTCAGGATCAATGCTTATTCCTGAATCAGAGATATGTGTCCAAGGATCTTTCCTTCGGTAACACCAAAAATGGATTTGGAATGGTTTGGAGAAATGCTAAATTTCCTACATCTCATGAGAACTTTCCTCATATGACCAAAATGATCTGATTGGATTTTAGAGTATACTATTAAGTCATCAAGGTAGATATGAATGATATTACCGATCAAATCATCAAAAGATAATTGCATAGCTCTTTGAAAGGTGGCACCTGCATTAGATAATCCAAAAGGCATACATTCATAATAAAAGGTACCCCAACGGGTAATAAGGGTGATTTTATATTTATTTGCCCTTTTTACCTTGATTTGATTGTCACTGGAAAACCCATCAAGTAAGGACATCATTTCTGACCCTACAACTTGTTGCAAAATCAATTCCATGTTAGGGAGAGGGAAGTTGTCTTTTATACTAGCTCAATTTAATGCACGAAAATCAATGCACAATATGATTTGACTAGTTTTTTCCGAATAGGAACCAGATTTGAAACCCATTTGGAATATTTGACCGGAAAAATGATTCCATCCTTCAAGAGTTTTTCCAACTCCTTTCGAATAGTTTCTTCTAGCACAGGGTTGATGGGTCTTTGTTTTTTCCTGAGGTTTTACGCCTGCTTGAATGGGGATGGCATGCTGTATCAGACGAGGATCAAAACCATGAATATCCTCATAAGACCAAGAAAAAACATCTTGAAATTCACCAAGCAGTTTGGAAAACTTCACTTTTTCTTCATCTGAACATTTGGCACCTATTTTAACATTCTTTGGAGTCTCGGGTGTCCTAATGTTCAAGGATATGGTTTCACCCAACTTCTTTTTTGACTCTTTTTCTTTCTATTTCTCCTTGTTGCCTACATCACTCGAAGAAAATGAACTCTCTAGCGGAGTCAAGCCTTTAGGAATCTTGTTATCTTCTATGGATATAATTTCCTTGGGCTTAAAAGGTTCATTTTGAATGAAAGAACAAATTCTCTCATCGTTAGGGAAGACCTGCTAAGATTCTATATTATTAGGGATATGCAGATGATATAGGTATTGAAAAATACAATCAGGTCTATGTGGCAGAAGTTTCCGATTAGGGGAAGCTGTGGAAACTACCAAATGATCAACCATTGAGTTTAAATCCCTCTTAACGTGAGTGATGTTGAAAGATAAAATGTTTGAGATAAGTGTCCAAAAAATTTGGGTGTATCGTTTCATCAACTTGTTGCTAGGAGAGTAAATTTTACGCACAAGATTCACAACAAGCTTGAAATCCCCAAAAACTGAAAGGTGACCATAACCAAGATTATAAGCGTTTTCAATGCCTAATAACAAAGCTTCGAATTCAGTGACATGGTTAGTGCAAGCGAACTCCAACTGGTAAGAAAATTTATGGATTTTTCCTATCAGAGAAATCAAGATAATTCCAACTCCGTTACCTTCATTAGAGCATGAACCATCAAAGTGCATGTGCCACATGCCATCATCTAAATCGATTTGTTCCATGGGAATGTTATCCTCCTCAGCAAAGATGGAATACACTCCTAGGTCCTCTTTGATATAGTTTACGTTAGGCTATGGGACACTCTCTATGTAAGGTGATATCCTTCCCTCTCTAAGGACTATAATGTTTTTTTCGTTTCGAGGAATGGATAAATGTGTTCCGTTGAGTGAGAGGTATCTAGCCATTGAGGTTTTCCAATCTCTTCCTAAGATGATTGAGTAATTGCTTACTGACATATCAATTACCTGAATGTTGAGGGTTGTCCTTATCTCAGGATGAGCGCACAAAACTAAGGTCACATCTTTAATCTCACCTATGGTATTTTGTTGTAGACTATTATAGGAGAGCATGCTTCTGGCATTTTCATTTGTACAAGACAAGCCTAGCTTTCCATAATAATCTTCGACATCACAATTGGGCCCGAACCACCATCAATGAGGCAACAATGGGCAATCTTATCCATAATTTTTACAGAAAGATAAAAATGGGGGATTTTTTACAGGGTATCTAAAGTTATGTACACCTACTTTATTTACAAAAGTATCCTCTTTGTTTACCTCTTTGGAAATATTGGCTACAACAGAAGCTTTTCCTTCCATGAATTGTTTCAGATGCATCTGTTATTCAGGGATGACAACCATGTCTAGGAGGGTTGCATCTGCTTTGATGTTGGCCAACTGATTCAAGATATTGTATTTGGAAAAGGGGAGAGGGGGAGTGATCCCTTGAATCTCAAGAACCTTAGGGACCTGGAGCATAGCAGCTTTTGAGGGTGATCTCGAGCTAGAAGAACTGTGGGGAGGATCAAATTTGCCCTTGGGAGCATAGGCTTTGTTCCTAGTATTGAAAACCATGACATATTCTGGCTCTGCAAAATCTAGGACAATGATATTAGCTTATGGTATTTTACCAAAGATCTTATCTCTGACACTCTTCTTTACCTCACATGTGGTTTCCTTGTGGTTTTCCTATCAAAAGTTACACCAAATCCAAGGCAGGATATCTTTAGGCTGAAAATTGTTTTCAACCGTATTTCTAAAGGGGGGTGCAGAAGAGGATGAAGCTCTAGGGGTGAGAGGGGAGACAATACCCTTCTGCTCAAATACTATCATACAATTTTTCATATCTTGTACTAGCTGTAATAGAGCGAACATGTCTGTATTTCAGGTGACAAGCCTCTTCTTCTTCTAGAAGCATGAGAGTATAAGGACATGAAAGAAAGGTCAAAACTTGAAGAAACAAAAGGGTTACTGCCGATTTCTAGGTTGTCTACGTCTAGCCTCCAATTGTTCTTGATCACTAATATCTCATTCAATCGGTTCCCAAGAACGGTTAAGATCATCATGGGTTTTGGCAGTGTCTAAAATAGTATGAAAAAAGTTCAAAGCAATATTGGTTTGGTCTTGGAGACCGGGCTCAAGATTGGGCTTCCTTGCAACAGGCACAGACATTAAGAAGTAAAACATTCAAATAATCAATAACATAAAATAAACATGTATCGATGAAAATCAGGTATAAAATTTAACTGGAGAGATATCGATGATCTCCCTAGTATGGTCACCAAAAAAATGTTGAGGAAAAGATATGAAGTGATCTTACTCAAGCATTTTCAGATTCTTCTTGGCTAAATAAAAATAGACAAGAATGTCACCCTAGGTTTATAGCCAACAAAAATAACATCCTAACTCATAAGTATTAATTACAAGTTCTTAGGATAGTCTTTTATCAATAAAAAGCTTGTTGAAAATTTACTTTTTATGCAATTTTTTGAATATAACAGTTATTGNAGACATCCCCGATGGAACATACAAAAGGACCTCTAACAGAAAACCAAAACTGAACTCTAAAAGTTGGATCATCTTGCCACAGATTGTTTCCCATTCGATTCTGCACAATAGCCTTTGTCAGTCATGAAAACTAATTCACAAATAGACAAGTCTACACGGACTATCAAAGATAGATCAACACCTTTGAAAAACAAGTGTCTGAATGATGTGATTCAGCCCTGAATATTGTTGTCTACAATAAGACCCTGCTATCATAAGAGCGAATTAGGCTTGTGATGAATAAATGAATGAATGGAAATTGAACTATATCAACATAAAATCAAAGAGAAAAGCTTAGTATGCTTCTGCTTCTATCCTCCTCTTGTTCCTCCCTTTCCTTTTTCTTTTAAACAAATTAGAATTGGTTGAAGTAGTTAAACCAACTCATTAGTTAAGTTAATTAAAAGACTCAACCAACTTTAGTTAGGGGGAAAAGTAATAATCATAATAAGGGTTATAAATAAATAATAACTAGTAGGTGGGACCCTTTGTGACTCCCTTTATCTCATAACATAACATAACTATTTAGTTAAGAAAAACACACCTCCTCGTGGCTCCCATCATTATACTCACGTTTGGAAATTTATCTTCAATAATGTTTGCAATTGTTTCCAAAATATATTACTAGCATATCTAAAAGCATGCTATATGAAAATATGAAGTCAATTGTCATCAACAATAAAAAAGAACTTAAAATCCAAATTTCCCTGTTTGAGAGGCAATCTTTCCCTTGTTGAGGCTATCACCCTTTAGTCGTTATGAACCTGGATGTGTGGAATATTTAAGCCTCATATTGCTGATCATATGAGAGCAGTTGTCCTTCCAATGCAAGTGGGAGGACACTGATTTAACAAAATTGTTTGAAGATGCGGGAGGGGCAGTGGCAACCTTCTCTTTGACAAAGGCATAGTAGGCCTCGGTTTTCAACCTCTTATTTGAATAGCTCATTCCTGTATACATGATTGATTAGAAAATAATCTTTTAAATAACCATACATGATAACTCCTTAAAAATATGAAATATAATTGGCTCAACAATATATCAGACTCATGCAATCCAATCCATACAAATTGTTTAACTATTTATCAGTGGGTAGGGGGTGAATAAAAGGTCCTGGGATATGTGAGGGGTTTGTATTGAGTGAACCACGATATGATGAGGGGAAAAAATACAGTTACTTCTCAAAGACAACAACAATCGACTGTAACCAAAGGAAACATCACTGTAATTCAACCGAGACACTACTACTGCCAACTACCTCAACACAAAATTTTCTTGACTGTAATCAATTTTAGAATAGGGAGTGAGAAATGAATATGGGGAGGCGATGGGGTTGTAATTAGTGAAAAGAGAAAAAAATGGTGGGGAATGAAAGAGGGTATTGTTCATAAAATTAATTAAGTAATCCATATAACCATTCTGAAAAAGGAAATACACCAACCAAATGACCATCATGATCGAATAACAACTACTGTATATTAACCAGTTCATTGTTCATAACCAAATATCTACATAGTGCCACTCAATAAAAATAGTATGAATTCCAAAACAATCTGTAGGGGAGCTATGTTTTCTCCCATTCATCCATAAGCAATTTCCAAAAAAATACACAGTCATTTACTTTCATTTTGCTCATCAAATGTGAGCATAAAAATCATGCTTGATTCTGTCTCTACATTTATTTAATAATCAAACTGCACCATGGTCATACTGTCACAACACTCGTGCCTATCATTGTGCATGACATTCACTTAACACACCCAAATAACCAATCACCATTTCAAATCACATTAAACTAGGAAATATACAACCATTCAACGAAACACAATTTCATTTCTATGACTTTGGAGGTCCAAATTTTTCTTCGACTCTAAATATTTAAAATGTTGGGTTATTCATCCAACACAACGAGGCAGCAAAGAATATAATACAAATAATAAAAATGCAATAAGGCCAAGTTTAAAACTCTACGACCATATGTGAGTGTGCAACCCAAAATTATCCATGTCATACACAATGGGCAACCATACCTCAAACACCATGATGCAACATTCCCATTTGACAATTCTAAACACACAATCACGATATCATTTACCCAACCAATCGTGTCAAGCTATCAATCTAATACAATATTGCTCAAATTAATCCAACTGCAATAAAAAACATGCTGTGTAAAACTTGGGCTCATCTTCGATGACACAATCAAATAACCATAACGCATAAAGTGAATGGAATTGCCATAGTCATCCTAGTTGCCATAACCATTTGGCCCCCAAAAAGAAAAAAATCATAGTTACAGTGACCATTTATTCATGGCGTAGGAACACCACACGTACAAATGCATTACGTGTGCACATCAATAAACAATTGTAACTAATGGCAAGTTTATCATCACAATAACCTTCAATAACCAATTCAATGTTGAGACTAT
>JASDQU010882886.1:10207-31228 GCA_032191745.1 Picea mariana
GCGATTTCGCAACTTTGCGACTTGGAGCACCTAACTCTTGGGCTCTCACCTTGCAAACCTCCGAGTTCGCAAGATCCTTAGATCTCCGATGTTCGAATTCCCGATATGGGTGATCTCGCGACATGCATCCTCTCTCCAACGGATGGCTCAGATTCTTTCGCCCTTTCGGGACTTTCGCTTCCACCTATGAGGATTTAAACCTTGGGAAACTCTCGATAGATCCGACGATTCTCAGATATTCTAAGCGAGATCCCACGGCTCAGAATCTCTTCGGCTCTTGTGCTCCTCCTGCTGCTCCCTGGACGTGAAATCATTAACGGTCCAGATCTCTCTTGGCTTAATCCGACGATAGTGGTTGCTCCTCCCGAGCTTTGACGCTTCTTCCAACGCTTGGAAGAATTCCAAACGTTCAAAGGCCTCGACCTTTGTTTCTTTTCTCTGCGAGCTCTATAATATTGAATCCTCACCTGCGCGTATGTGAACACTATCCCTCCCGAGATTTGGAAACTCTTAACTCTTCAAAGAGTTCTCTGGCCTCTACACTGCTTGTAGCTACGGTTTCGTGCGCTTAAAGAACTACTCCTCCCGAGCTTTCACTCTTGAATCCTTGAAGGATTTTGACTTCTGCGCTTCAGCAGAGTCTTCATGCACACAAAGGTGCTATCTCTTCTGAGCTTATAGGCACGGTCAAGTAACTCCTTGACACTCCGGACCATACCAGGGTCCGAAATTGGTCCTCCAGACACAATTTCTCCACTCACCCTCGGTCCAAAGGCCACTCAATTGGCCCATCTAGGCTCAGTTTCGAAACCTTGTCTCTGATACCAAATTGTAACACCCCTTTCAATCACTACTGTGTAGGTGTTACTACGTGGAATAAAAACATTCTCACTAATAATTAATCACATGCATTTAAAACAAGTTAAACACATTCAACACAGAGTATTCATACGAATTACTGCCATAATCAACAATCAATATTATTTGATATTAATTCATATACATAGCTAAATTCATGATAACATAAGCAACACAGTCATGCAAAACATGATTAAAGCATAATCAGATACTTATCTTTGAAACAGTGGCAGTTCCACCAACCAAGTGCAGGCCTTCCATGAACCTCCCAACCTTAGACCAGACTGTTCATCAACTCAGCAGTGGGTCACCCCTGAGCTGGGACTAAGCTCCACCCCAAGGCAAGGAATCCTAGGCTAGGCTGAGGTTACAGGGAAAACAACACAGAAATTCAGAAGGATTCTTCCCAAGATGCCATCTTACGCCCACTACTACCATACTCTCATTCCCCACATGCCTGTTCCGCCCGGGAGTATACACCTTCACAAGCACAGTCCATCGGTGCTAACCTCCCTCTCTGGGTCTCGACAACAGTCTAGATCAGGAAGTCTCAGAACCCGAAGCTGGTGCTGGACACTCTCTGGAAGAAACTGCTTCCCAACAAACTCTCTCACCTGGAGAGAATTGCTCACAGGCCTGACAACCTGCCTCTTCCAACAACAGTCACCTCCCTCACTTGGAAAGAGGTCATACACAGGTTCACTCACAACTTGCACTGGCCTGCAATCCACACGCAGTCCAGTACTACGTGGCCACAACAACCCACGGGAAAACAGACACAGGCTTTCCCAAACTGGTTCCGAAATCATGGGATAGTCTCACAGTTTTGGTTTCAGGATTGTACGAGGTGTGCAGAGATCCCACGCACAGGCTCCAACTGTTCAGACAGAGGATGTATCGGCTATCTCAGAAATCAACACAGGCCTTTCGGCTTTCAGGGTTGTACCAGGGTATTCTTGCAGAGGTCAGACCGTTCACGTTCAGATGGTCGGGTGGAATGGAGGAGGAAACCCCATCACGGCTCATTTCAGCCATTTTATTTGCATGTGCCTGGTTGACACTTGTCACCCATGCAACTGCATGCATTCCTTCAGCACGCGTTCCTTCCATTTGGAAGTTGCTTGTCTTTCCAAAAAGAACTTAGGATAAAACATAATATTCACATGTCTTTTGGAATAATATTAAAATATTATTCCCAGGCTTAAGCCCCCTAGGTTAAACACTTGGCCCCTTTTTCCACCTTCCAGCCCCTAATTCCTTGCCCTCTCTATGGATTCTTAGTCCCCCTTCACTCCTTCATCGTGGCCGATCTGCACATGGCGGTGTTTATATTTTATTAATGTGCTACATACATACAGGTACAAAATCAGGCCCTTGGCCTCCTACCCTTAGCCTCCCTGGCCTAACAAACACATAAGCCACTAGCTTATAAAAACTTGGCTCACCAGCCTATAAAACATAATTACAATTCCTTTCAGAACATGGTTTACAACGGGGCTCGGCCTTGGGGACACTATAGGGGTTGTTGAGCAATAAGTCCCTGCTGAAAAGGTAGGAAGTGTGCCCAAAAAGTAGGAAGTTTGTAGAGTATGTTTCAAATCTATTGACATAAAATTTTGTCATTGCCAAAACAAACAAAGCACGCGGAAGTCCCAAGATGAGGCAACCTACACTGTAAGTGACAACTCTATTAGATGTCGACTATGTAATTGAAATATGAGGCAGCCTGCACTGTAAGTGACAACTCTATTAGATGTCGACTATGTAATTGAAGAGATTGGCCTCATGCTATGGCTTGATTAAAAAATTATTTATAATAGTTTTCTGATTTCACAGTATTCAAACATGACTCCACTACAGAATCTGCAAGGTGAAATACAGTTGGAGATTCAAGATTTTCTCGTCTACCTCTAAATGAAAAAACACTTTCATTTTTTTTGTCTCATAGTTTTGTTGTTGTTGGGCATCCTCGGTGTGAACTTGAGATTGGTAACAACCCGTAGTCTTTTCAAGCAGTGCTACAAATAGTCTACTAATAATTGGTCTCTTCTGCTTTCTTTTTCTTTATTTTTTTATGTTGGGATGATCTTCTACTTTCTTTTTCTTTATTTTTTTTATGTTGGGATGATTGATATAAATGTGGAATTTAAATGGGATGCAGGACCTGGAGCTCCGCCTATTTTTAACTGTGCAAGTTCTTGTAGCACTGCTTTCTAACTATTAAGTTCTTTACTGACTAGATGCCAAATCGATTCTCAAATCTGTTTCGGTCACTTGATGCCAAATCAATGACGTATGGTAGTTTAATTTTGGTCGTCATAGTGGTGTTGCCTCACGATATTAATTGATCACTTGGAGATGAATATTACTGTTAACATCTCGTTAATTAATAACCATACTCCATGGGTAGTTACTGGTTTCTCAATATAGCTAAAATTTAAACGAAACTTCAAATAAGATCCCTGAATTGACTCTCAAATCTTCAATAAATTATGGGTTCTTGTTCATAAGATAGTTTATTGCATTGCTGAGATGTTAAATTACACCGAACCATTCGTGTTCAGTACAAAAATTTGATTTCAATCACTAATTGTCATAATACATGGGTGATTATTGGTTTCTCAATCTAACTTCATTCAAAAGAAACTTCAAATAAAAATCATTGACTTTGTAAACTGTCAGAATTTAATCTTTCCATTCGAACTAATTCCCTACAGAAATAAAATTCATTAATTATATTAACTACTAATTCCACAGAGAAAAATGGCATAATGGTAGCCCCGAGATAGAGTTGTTAAAGTCCTCGATGTTGGCGTGAATTATAATTCATTAATTATATTAACTACTAATTCCACATAGAAAAATGGCATAATGGTAGCCCCGAGATAGAGTTGTTAAAGTCCTCGATGTTAGCGTGAATTGTAAAGACAAATATAAACGTTAAGGAGTTGAATTGTTGGCAACTTATTCTCCGTTAACGTATTATAATGTAATAAAAAATAAAAATAGTTAACCATGAAAAGAATTGCCAACAATAAAGTATTAATTAACCTCCACGCAAGTGCAGTACTGTGTTCTAGTGCTCCCATCTATGACTGTCATAGCCTCCTCGGATTGATAACCAGAAACACCTGACTCGACGGGATTGAGTGAATCAACACCTCCCTCCTTTCATTGAGTGCAAAAAAAAGTGTCATTAAGTAGCAGCATGGAGTACCGGCATAGCCTCCTGGGATGGAAACCTAGCAATTGGTTCTGCTAAGATAAAGTAGGTAAACGCACTAAAAAGACAATGTTCATTAAAGAGAAACATCGGAGGTCTCCAATTCAAGTTTGGGCCAAGATCTTTCCAGTTCAAGTTTGGGCCAAGATCTTTTCGTTTCTGCCATTCTACTTCTGAGATGATATTTACAGTGTTGAACTGATCTTTTAGTTTTGTAGACTCGGTATCCGATCCAAGTAGCACACCCATCCTGAGTATAGCATTGGATACCATTCCATTCGATTAGAGTAGCACCTAGCCAATGAATACATCCCGCCTTTCACAAGTAAACGTCCTTAAAAGGTGTGAAGTCGCTTGTCCTGTGTGTTCCTTATCTTATACAACTTGGAATCCATAAGAGCTTGTACAACTTAAAATGATACGAGTTATTACATTAGTCATGTTGTGTTCTCTATATGCGTGAATGCCATTGATATTGAACATGCATACTTACTGCGCACAATGCAACTTAGGAGCCTTATGACCTGAAGGATTCCACCAACCCCTTCAGATTTATTATTGTTCCTTCACCGACCCCTTCAGGATTCCATTGCCCCTTTCAGATTTATTGTTGTTATTGTTGTTGAACCCCATCCTACTTAAATGGATTCATCATGACAATGAACACCATCAGCTCATGCCATTATTTACAGAGATCCATTAACAAAATGGACATACCCGGGGTAAAGGTAGTGGCTTCAGTAGCCTGTCTAGCCATCGAGGAATTCACGCAGAAGGTCAACGAGGATCCAAGCATGACCACGCCGGGGCATGATTGCTAGTCACAAGAATGTTCCTGACATTTAGAAGATCAAAAGACAGAAGTGTCAAGAGGAAATCTAGGAGATTGCAAGCCCTCTGAGAATCAAAAGAAATATGAAACCGCTGACTCTGATCGACCAGCCAAAATTCCTACCTGCGTCCATGAAAATTCGACCGCAACAGAATGAAGGTCCCTTGACCGCAGCAGATTGAAGGTGAGGCATGGAAAGTGACCACAACAGAATGAACGTCCCTCGATGACAACATAATGAAGGTGGGGCATCAAATTTTTGCAGTCGATAGAGGGAGGCTGGATCTGAAGAATATAGATGAACATATTCTGCAATCATCCTGAGTCTAATCTCATCACAAATACAGGTATGATAATATTATTTGTATTATGGTAAAATAGCTCTGCTCTGTAATGATAAACGGTGAGTAGGATGAGGCAGTGAGGGTTTGAGGATCTGGGCAGGTGGTGAGTAAACATCTCAGAGAGTAACTGTGATGCCACTACAATGATTCATGTTACACACTTGGTGAAGTCGCTGCCACTGGGTGAAGTTGCTGCCACCCGAGATGTTTGTAACAACTATGGACTATATAACAAATATGGATGAAAAAATTAATTTTTGAAATTAATGCTAGCTTGAAGCCTAGCATTAATCGAACTTTCCATATATACTATAAACAAATATCATGTTTGATAAGTTTAAATCTAAACAATCAAGCAAATTTCCTCAAATTTCCTCTCGCTGCCTCAATATGAGGACAAATAAGACCTCAAATATAAAACTTAGAATTAAAAATTAAAAGTGATCGCGAAAATGGTATGATTTTTCAAAAATTTTGGTTAAAATGGTTAGTTTGGATAGATTTGTGTGCAAAGATTAATAAAACAACAAGGAACCAATTACTAATAGTCCCTGCAGCCGGAAGGACAGGGAATAATAAAGATTTGTATTGTCTTGAGTATTATGGATGATGACTTTCTATGTGAATGAATTTGTTTTTCGACTAAGTTTAAAAATTGTATTTTAGTTGTGAAATACCGTGCAGGAAAGGTGAATGATATAATTGCATCAGAGCTCCTCTAGTTACTCTAAACAAACAAACCTTTGTTGTGCAAATAGTAACACCCGATTTTGCATCATTGGGCCATTTTCCCCTCCATGGGATCCGGTGGTGTCTCATATTTCTTTTCAAAGGTCGGTCGGGAGACCTCATTGTCTACCCCCTGCGTAACATTAATCAATTGATCTGGCCATATAGCACGAAACCCTGTCTTGATTGGACATCTCATTAGTTGTCTTGATCTGGCCAAATCCCCTCCCAACCAGTGATCAAATTTGAAGGGTGAGGCCTAATTTCAGTGAGAAGGGTATGTATTTATGCGGTCCTTTTATGATGAAAAGTTAAAAAAAGAATTACATTTCAATTGACAAAAATAAATTAAGTACACACTTCATAAAAAAAGTGTTAAACAAATTATTACCCTTCCAATCAATAATTTATCTAGCCAAGTTGTTAAAATGCCCAAAAAAAAAGGAAAAAAAAAAGAATTAAACTGATAAAAGCCAAAATGATATGTGATGACTCTTAGGCAGAAATGAAACATAAAGTGAATAAAACTTCTAGGTGGTGGGAAACAAATAACCTGTACTTATTATTGTTTTATTTGCCAAAACGCTCACCTCTTATTTACTATAACTCCATGCCATAACTATAAGGTACTTGAAGGAGAACTACTTTCTAGTCTCTTTATCTCCTCATAAAGGAGAATTGTGGGAGACGTGAAAGGGGAGAAGAGAACAAGTATGCTAGAACTTTGTTGAAAATTTGCACACTGCATTATATGAACCTTCTTAGAAAACCTTAAAAACCTGGAAAACATTGTAACTGTTGGATGGATTACAAAAAGGTTCATGTGCTTGAGTAAAACAGTCTACGTTGTCCATGTAAGGTATATTTTTTCCTCTATTTTATTTTTGGTGTTAGTTTTGTAATCGCTGAAATTATATCATTTCAACCAAATATTAACATAGATTACACAAAGGAATTTCTCAACATTTCGACCAAATATTAACATAGATTACACAAATCACAGTGTATTTTTCTTATTTCAAACTTGAAACAATAAAAAAATGCAAACCTGGATACTGCCCTTGCTTCCAGTTGGACTTGAATGCTCTTTTGGGCCTCTTGGATGTTGGTTCCTCTTCATGAAGTTCTACACTATCTGATTCATGGCCTTCAAATGGATGATCATATACTTCATTTTCAGAGTTGCATGGTTGATTAGAGCATTGAGGAATACCAAATGCATTAGCTATTGAACATTGTTTTATCCTTTTTAGGACGACCTAGACTTGACATTTTTCAATAATTTATACCTATACACAATAAAAAAAAATAGGGAATATAAAAATACAAATTAAATGGGAATACAATCATTTTTATGTCTCTTTACAATGAGTAACATTAATCAAAACCTGTTTTTTTTTAACTGTCAAAATTGACTCACCAAAACTCAATACTATAATTGAAACTACATATATCAGATTTTCAACAAACAAAAAATCTACACAATTCAGATTTTTAGTAGCAGTGACTCTTGGCTCTTAAAGGACACTTCATACAACAGTATCTTGGGAGCCATGGATATATAGATAGCTATATTTATCTTCTATCTTCTATTTTTATTCGACATATGTCTATGTTAATTATGTTATAATTGCAATTTTTTAGTAACATAATGGCTTATCGGTGTGGATCTTGAAATGTTTATAATGTCAATAAGTAGTCTAGGAGTTTCGTGCAACAAATATCTTGCTGTCCCTTTTTGTGGAGATCTTGTTGTCCCTTCTTTTGAAGATCTTGCTATCTCTTTTTATGGAGATCTTGCTGTCTCTTCTTTTGAAGATCTTGCTGTCCCTTTTTGTGGAGCTCTTCTTGTCCCTTCTTTTGAAGATCTTGCTGTCCTTTTTTGTGGAGATCTTGTTGTCCCTTTTTTTGAAGATCTTGTTGTCCCTTTTTGTGGAGATCTTGTTGTCTCTTCTTTTGAACATCTTGTTGTCCATTTTTGTTGTCCCTTCTTTTGAATTTCTTGTTGTTCCTTTTTGTGGAGATCTTGTTGTCCCTTCTTTTGAAGATCTTGTTGTCCCTTTTTGTGGAGATCTTGTTGTCTCTTCTTTTGAAGATCTTGCTGTCCCTTTTTGTGGAGATCTTGTTGTCCCTTGTTTTGAATATGTTGTTGTCCCTTTTTGTGGAGATCTTGTTGTACCTTCTTTTGAATATGTTGTTGTCCCTTTTTGTAGAGATCTTGTTGTCCCTTCTTTTGAATATCTTGCTGTCCCTTTTTGTTGAGATCTTGATGTCCCTTCTTTTGAAGATCTTGTTGTCCCTTTTTGTGCAGATCTTGCTGTCTCTTATTTTGGAGATCTTTTTGTCCCTTTTTGTGGAGATCTTAATGTCCCTTCTTTTGAAGATCTTGTTGTCCCTTTTTGTGGAGTTCTTAATGTCCCTTCTTGTGGGGTACTTGATATTGTTTTCTCAGCTATGGTCAATACCTTGTTGTACCTTCTTGTGGGGTACTTGTTGCAGTTGTCTTGTGATGATCTATACCTTGGCAAAACTGTCCCTAAGTCCATATGACATAGATCAAACCCTAAAGGTTTGATCCATGAACCTAAAACTATTTCTGAGCATATTTTAAAGGTTTACATTCACACATGTGTCAGGTACATCTTTCATAGATCAGGAGGTAAGCTTGAGGTTTGTATTTTCACTCAAAAATTTTGTTTATACTCAGAATTCATTTTAGATCTATCTATTTCTTTTCTCATATATGCTGATCTAGTGAACAAAAAATTAAAAGGGCATTATTGTTTCTATTTTTTCCCTAATTCTAACAATAGTTGTTTGAAATTAAATATACTTCTAATGCTAGATTTTATCTCACGCCATTCCCTTGAAAGGTAAAACCCCATTATTTAAACATGAGCCTAATCTTGCTTTTCCTCATAAAACCCCTACATATATGCCCATGGTTCTCTGTGATTTAATTCCATGATGAGCGTTCAAGAGAGTGATCCCAAAGACAACACAGTAGTTGTGGCCAAAGGGAAAGGGTTAGTAAAGTTTGTCCCCTTTGTTCCAGCACAAACCGCTTGTACTAGAGGAATTATGAATCTATAAGATAGATGCAAGCAAGTAGGACATAAATTTTGACTTTTTTGTTTAATCTAGGGAAGCTCAGGGTTGAAATGTAATTCCAGGCTTATTAGGCATCTGTATTCTCTTGGGAGGTATACACCAATCCCTTACAAAATTTTCAGTTATCATGGTCTAGCCACTTATGATTTCACTCATAGAAATCTCGGTGCCACAAGGAACTCTCAGCTGAAATACATATGAAAATATGCAACCAAACAACTCTAAGGGAAAGGTAGCAATTAACTGATGATGGTAGATTGGAGGTAGGGTGAATTTGTTGTTGAAGGAACATTTAGCTGGAAGTAACAAAATAGACATTTTACTAAGCATATTTTTTGTTGCTGTAACAAAGGTCATATAGGTTGTTGTTGATATTACCTCCATAACCTGGGGATGACAGCTAGAGAGGATGCAACTTTGTGGCTCCCCCTGGTAGCAGCAAGGAGAGGCCATACTGGGGCAAAGAAGGATAAAGTATTGATCAGTTGGTTGTAATATGTAATCAGTTATAGGTTGAGTCCTTTCAGTAAAGGTCTATTTTTTCAGTTCTAGATAGCCTCTAGTTTAAATGAGCATATTCCTAGTCATAATGTTTTTGGCATTGGAAATGCACAAACCTTATGTTATGTTATTTCCTATATTAAGAGTAAAAATCCTTTTGAAGTTGTCTTTGAGCACCTAATTCTCAACTATAAAGACTTTGTAAATATATTTATCACAATTAGTAAAATTTTAAGGAGAGAGCAAAATGGCATGTTAGCTAAGAGAATGCATATTGAGGATTGCAATAAATGTGTCATTCCTTTATAGTTGTTTAAAATGATTCAATTTTTGGGGATAGCTTTATATGTGAGTATTGTACATGTCCTTACTCCTATTGTTCATATTTGTCCTTTTTATCTTACATTGAGTTGTTTTTTAGAAGCAATGCACATTGTATTTTGGGGGCTGCTAAATACCCATGTAGATAAAAGGAGAACCCCCCTTTTTTAAGAAACTCTGTAATGGTTGTAACTTTTTGCAACTCTTTTGTATCAGTGATTCTATGGCTAGTGTGGCTAAACTTGAAAAGATCATGAAATTTAAATTTTCTAACCTCCAATAAAAGTCATTTGTGAATCAAAATTAATGGGACTATAACTGAATAACTATAGACACAATTTTTTTTTTTATTATTCTAATAAGCTTTACTGAGATAAAATAACATAATTAAGAATTCATACCAAATTTTTTTATTTTTCTTTTTGTTGCTAGAGTTGTAAGGTAGAGTTGTAAGAAAAAACAAACAAACTTAGACATCAGTTTTAGAGGTTTTCTATCTATTCACTGATATGGAAAGAATGTTGAAAAGAGCTTTCAGGATAGTGCCTTGGAAATCTTTAATACCTAAAATACCTCGAATTTGATAAGTTCAGACTCATCACAGTGAAATTTCAATATTACAGTGCAATAAAATTAACGGGAAAGAAAATTGAAACCCTATGTTAATTTTAATATTACATTGCAATAAAATTAACGGGAAAGAAAGTTGAAACCCTATGTTAATTTCAATAGAAATTTCACAAACAAACTTGAAACCCCAATTTGGAGAAATTGCAAATCGGACCTTGGCTTTTTGGTTTGGTGAAGTTGTCCCTTGCGTCTTGGCCTGTGGGTATAGTGAATCTCGGAGAAATGTGTCTGTGGGTATAGTGAATCTCGGAGAAATGTGTGAAAGTAGAAATTTGGAAAATGGACTAAAGGTTCCACAGAAAACTTAAAAAAACTTGGAGATTCAAGCACTCCAAAGAGGAAAAATAGTTTTCTATCGTGATTGGAGAGCACATTTTCCCTTCTCTGCTCCATTGCTCCAAGTTCCACCTGGCCGGCCAACCTCCAAATTACTTCAAATGACCTTCGAGTTGCCTCATCGTTTAATGCTCTGCATCTTATTCTTGTCAATAGGATAAAAAATAAAATAAATCTATGGCACATCTAATACTATTATGTGTCATATTTATTGCAGAGTTTTAATATAATGAGAAGAGCCCAAACGTGGCACTCTTTGGCACGTATATTTCATATTTGGGAATGAGGTTTGTTTAAATGAAATTTTTAAAAGGTAAGAAATTAATTAATTTCAGATATCTCCTTGTACAATGTACTATAGTGGAGTGTTAATTTGTAAGTTACATTGCCTGAAAATTTTAATGAGTGACAATTTAAAATATTAAATTTAGAAAATTTTAGGTTCCAGAATAATTTTCAAAAATTAAAATTAATTTTTTTTGACCTGGAATTATTTAATATAGCTATATAGCTTCTAGGACGTGACCCCTCTAACGGGCTGTGACTTGTTGAATTTTGATCGCTGCTCCCCAACAGGGGAAAATGGATGCTAGCTATAGGTGGATGATGAGATGGCTCCTCGGGCGGTGTTAAACCATACACCTCAGAGGTTCGGAGGAGAAAAGTACCTACATTATAGTAGAAATTATTCAAAACTGTGTATTTTTAGGTAAAATTTTAGGTGTATGGCATATGTTATGTGAAAGACAACTCCTCTACAGCCAGATCGATTGAGGACAACAAACACCTAATGGCAGCTGTCTCTCATTATGATGTTTTTAATTCTCTCTGAATTTTATCTTTACTCTTTCTATACGAACACTTATCCGAAGAGATACTTATGCGTGTTTAAGCAAGTCGTTTCTATGAGTATTGGATTGCTATCATTTTGAATCTTTTCTGGCCCAGAGATTAAAGACATTAGCCTTGCCCCACAAATGCTGTATATTTCGGTTTGTTCGGGTAAAACCAAAACCTTTCGATAATATAATCTTTACTGTTACATTAAAAACTTAATTTCATTCATAAACATTTTAGGAGATGAGATGATTATACACAGCCAGAGTAGCCGAAAAGATAAATGCACTGTTGATAGGGGGTTAAACTGTTTAAATAACTCAAAAGTAGAATTTAAGATCATCAAAAGTAACATCAAATGTCATGATCGTAACACAGAAAAGAGTCCTAGTTCGCTCTTTAAGTAACTCAAAAGCAGAGTTTAAGATTATCGAAAGTAACATCAAATGTCACGATAGTTATACATAACAAACAAGGAAAACAGTCCTCGTTTTCTGGTTGAGAGGCAAATAAAATCTGGTCCAAGGCAGTCCGCAGTATTTGAAGAGAAATATGTTCTCGTCAATTTGTTTCTAAGTGGATCGGACTGACCCGTATTCATTTCATCCACTTTGCAAAGACCTAAAAATGTTCACCCTCCGCCATCTTACTAGAGTGGCCTTGCCCGTCCTAGTACCAGTATGTCTCGTGATTGCCCTAGATCAAACTGACGCTCTGATCATGGTTACAGAGTGGGAGCTGTAAATGGCATTTCAACCCGCCAAGAAAGTTGTATACAACCTCTGTCATCTCTCAATCAAATCTGTGTGCATCCATCTTTTGTGGAGTGAAGGAGATTAACTTCCGCAGTAGGAGCACAGATTTTAGGGTTTGAACGGCAGAGACTGCGATGCCCGCCTTTACCTATGATTCGAATGGTACATCAAGCTATGACTGAATGAAAAGTGGAAGTTTCGTCCCTCCAAAGTTTGCTTATGTGAAAGAAAACTTGGAGGGATAATGCATTCTAGGCCCTTTCATTAGACAACTCTTCCTACATCCAAATTGTTAACAGTGAAGCTAAATTCACCTCCAGAATTTTCTGCTGACACCAGATAACACGCCCCCTTCTCCATGAATTCTAAAATTCGCTTCCAATTTCCAGAAATCATTGTTTCAACTACCACAAAAAACAAGTCAAAAAGTGTAGAACTTTCTCGCTTGTTGTAAGAGATGCCCATAAACTTATTCACCACTGACGTAGGTGTTTCTAGATTTATGTATTATGGATATTTCGATTCTTCGAAGGCTCCAATCAACCTTATAAATACATGTAAAACCGTTGGCCATAAGCAACGAGCTATAAGGTGTGTAAAGCGTTGTGTGCGTAATAAGCAAATTGAATGAAAACTAATATCCTTGTTGTTCTTCTCAAACTTTCCCCTGTTCTTTTATGTGTGATTTGTTATTGTGTAGAAGATCTGTTGTGAGAGTGCTAGGTTAATAAATTGTTGAATTCGTGAGTTTGTGTGGACAATTGCAGATTTGCTGGGCAGTTCTAAAAATCCCCAATTTTGTTCTTCCTCTGGATAATTATAAAACAATCCTAACTAATGGTATTAGAGCTGGTTGTTGGTAATCACTAGGTCAGGTTTAATTACGGGAGGTTGTCAAAACACCCACAACACAGAAGGAGAAATTGTGGGAGAATCTGTCCATCAATGCAGAAGGAGAAATTGTTGGCCATAAGAAGATTTTGATTCCAACGTTTGTTGCATCAAATTGTTGAAGGTTTAATTTAACAATGCTAGGTTATTGTCCGAGTTGAGTCCCATTAAGAATGGAGACAACAACACTGGCTGACATGGAGAGGTTGAACGAGGCTAATTTTTACCTATGGAAGTAAAAAATGGAAGATACACTGATTTTGAGGGATCACTATTTTCCAATTGAGGGAATAACATATTAACAAAGAAACCCTCATTGTTGATAAATGGGGATTGGCTGAAGCTAGATAGGAATGCCATTTCCACAATCTGTCAGTGTCAGAATGCCTACTTAAATGTGGCCGGAGAGAAGACTACAAAAAATCTATGGCGCAAGCTGCATGATCTATATGAGAAAAAAATGGCATCGAGTAAGGTCTATACAATCTCAAGATTAAGGAGGGTGCTTCAGTAGCAGAGCACTTAAATGAGTTCAATATAATTAAGAGTAAACTTGCTTCTATCAAAATCGTTTTGGATGATGAGATTAGAGCCATCTTATTGATGTGCTCTATGTTGGAAAACTGAGAGAATCTGATTGTAGCTATGAGCACTTCAGCAACTACAGGAACCCTGAAGTTTGATGATGTTAGTAGTCGCTTAATGAATGAGGAGCTACGACGTAAATTAGTTACATAAAACCAGGGAGGAGAAGCTCTAACTCTAGCTGATCGTGATAGGAAAATTGATCGAGGTCATTAAGGGCATTCAAGGTCTAGAGGAAGATCGAAGTTAAGAAGATACATGCTTGTTTGTTATCATTGTGGAAAACCCATGCACATGAAAAATGAGTGTCGGATTTGGTAGCAAGAACGGAAGGATCAAAAACCATCCAAGGCATCAGTCAACACAAGTGAAGGTGAGACTATTGCTATAGTTTCAGGGAATGCGGTTTTATTTACTGTTTCAATGGAAAATGCATGTTTATTTGCGTCCAACTATAGTGTTGATTGGATTCTTGACTCTGTGGCATCTTACCATTTAACCCAAAATAAAGATAACTTTGTTGCATATAGTTCTTGTGATTATGGTAAAGTGTGTTTGGGAAACAATCACTTTTGCAACATTGTTGGAGTGGGAGATGTCCATATCAAGACAAAGGAGGCAAAACATATCCTATTGAAACATGTTAGGCACATTCCAGAGATGCGCATGAATCAGATCTCTGTAGGACGATTAGATGATGAAGATTGTTCCACAAGCTTTTGAAATTGTGGCTAGAAAATTAGTAAAGGGGCATTGCTCATGGTTAAAGGATCAAAGGTAGGAACTTTGTATACATTAAGAGCAATATTAGAGAAATCAGATGTGGTTGTTGTTGCAAGAGAATAAATCTCAGTAGATTTGTGGCATAAGTGTCTAGGTCACATGAGCGAGAAGGGCCTAAAAATCCTTGCTGGAAAAATTCTACTTCCAGGTTTGAAGTCTTATAATCTTGATCTTTGTGAGCATTGTATATATGGTAGGAAACAAAGGGTCTCATTTATTAGAAGTGGCCATGAATGGAAAACAAATTTGTTAGAACCGATACATTCTGATGTGTTTGGGCCAGTAAACATTAAGTCATTAGGAGGAGCCTCATACTTCGTCACATTCATAGATGATGCATCTAGGAAAGTTTGGGCCTATCTTATGAAAAGAAAAGGCGAGGTATTTGAGATATTTCAGAGGTTTCATGTTGTTGTTAAAAGATAAACTAATCAATTTCTCAAGTGTTTGAGGACAGATAATGGTGGGCAGTATTACTCCAATGCATTCAAAGAGTATTGTAACAAGTTTGGCATAAAGCATAAAAAGATCCTTCCTCTTACTCCTCAAGAGAATGGTACTGCAAAAAGAATGAATCACACTATCATGGATAAGGTGAGGAGCATGTTGTCAAATTCTGGATTGGAGAAGCATTTCTGGGCAGAAGTAATAAAGACAACTTGCTACCTGATAAATTGATCTCCTACTATAGCCTTGGATGGTGGAATTCCTGAAGAAGCTTGGATCGGTAAAAGGGTAAATTATTCTCACCTAAAAGTCTTTGGATGTGAAACATTTGTGCATATTCCCAAAGAGAATAGAACTAAGATAGATGATAAATCCATGAAATGTATTTTTCTGGGATATGCAAATGGTGAGTTTGGTTACCGTTTGTGGGATCCGGTTAACAGTAAAGTTATTAGAAGCCGGGATGTCATATTCAATGAGTTAGAGATGTTCAAGAAGCCTGTAGGTAATATGGAGGTCAAGAAAGTTGTTGAAAAGTTTGTTGAACAACAAATTGATACTCCATTGTTTCAAGAAAATGAATAGCTAGCTGAACAACAACAAGAAGAAATTGTATAACAACCATTGCAAGAAGTCCAACCTGAAAATGTACCACCACAATTGGCCCGCCGATCTACTAGGTCTAACAAGACTTCACAAAGGTATCCTCCCTCAAATTATATTTTATTGACTAATGAAGGTGAACTTGATTGTTTTCATGAGGCTTGCAAAGTTGAGAGCAACAAAGAATGGAAGGAATCTATGGAGGAAGAAATGTGGTCCTTGTTGGAAAACAAAACTTCGGAGTCGGTGAAGCTTCCAAAAGAAAGAAACACCCTACAAAACAAATGGGTATACATGATTAAGCATGAGCGACAAGGGAAAAATGAAAGATACAAGGCAAGGCTAGTGGTGAAAGGATATGCTCGAAAGGAAGGTATTGGTTTCACTGAAATATTCTCTTCTGTTGTTAATATGTCATCCATTAAAATCATTCTTGGACTTATTGTTTCTTTAGATTTGGAATGTGAACAATTAGATGTAAAAACAACCTTCCTTCATGGTGAATTGGAAGAAGAGATTTATATGGAGCAGTCGGAAGGTTTCAAAACAAAAGGTAAATAAAACTTGGTTTGTAGATTGAAGAAGAGCCTATATGGATTGAAGTGGGCACCTTGCTAGTGGTATACGAAATTTGATTCATTTACGTTAGAACATGGTTTTAAAATACTAGAGGTTGATCATTGTGTCTACATTAAGAGGTATGGCCATGAAAGGTACATTATACTATTGTTGTATGTGGATGGCATGTTGCTTGTTGGACATGATAAAATATGATTAACAAGTTGAAGAAGGATTTGGGAAACCATTTTGCAATGAAAGATATGGGACAACACAACAAATATTGGGCATGAAGATCATAAGTGACAAAAAGGAGAAAAAATTGTGGCTGTTAGAAGAAAAATACAATGAGAAGGTGCTTGATAGGTTCAATATGAAGGATGCCAAGCTGATTGGTACACCTCTTGTATCCCACTTCAAACTAAGTACTGATTTGTGCCCTTGTGATGACAAAGAGGAGGAAATGAGTAAAATTCTTTATGCTTCAGTAATTGGCAACTTGATGTATGCCATTGTATGTACTCGGCCAAATATTGCACATTCAATGGGAGTAGTGAGAAAGTTCTTAGCAAATATGGGGAAACAACATTGCCAAGCGGCAAAGTGGATTTTGAGGTATCTCAAGGGTACTATTCATTATTGTTTATGTTTTGGTAATAATGATGATGTGCTTGAAGGCTATACATATGCAGATATGGCTGGCTGGAGATGTGGACATTAGAAAGTCCACTACTGGTTATTTATATACCTTTGCAGGTGCAGTAGTGTCTTGGGTATCTAGACTGCAGAAAGTAGTAGTCCTCTCCACCACAGAGGAAAAATACATAGCTGCAACAAAAGCTTGCAAATAGATGTTATGGATGCATTCATTCCTAGGGGAGCTGGGAATAAAACAAGATAAATATGTGTTGTATTGTGACATTTAGAGCACCATCCATTTAGAAAAAAACTCAACATATCATTCAAATACCAAGCACAATGACATCATGTACCATTGGATTCAGTAGGTATTGGAAGAAGGACATTTTAACATAGAAAAGATCCATCTAGATGAGAACCCTGCTGATATGCTGACCAAAATTCTACCAAGAGACAAGCAAACACTATGTCGAAGTGTGGTAGGCCTAGGGGTGACTTGATAAGCAGGGTTGGGAAAAGATCAATAACTATGGAGCTTTCATTTGTCGAAGTGTGGTAGGCCTAGGGGTGACTTGATAAGCAGGTTTGGGCAAAGATCAATAATTATGGAGCTTTCATTTAGCTTCATATGAGAGAATGTTAACAGTAAAGCTAAATTTGCCTCCAGAATTTTCTGCTGACATCAAATAACACGCCCCAGTCTCCCTCAGAAGTCGCTTCCAATATCCGAAAATCTCTGTTTCAACTACCACGGCCAGCAAGTCAAGAAGTGTAGAACTTTCTCGCTTGTTCTAAGAGATGCCCATAAACTTATTCATGACTGACGTAGGTGTTTCTAGTTTTATGTATTCTAGAGATTTCGATTCTTCGAAGGATCCAATCAACCTTATAAATACATGTAAACCTGTTGGCCATAAGCAACGAGCTGTAAGGTGTGTAAAGCATTGTGTGCGTAATGAACAAATTGAATGAAAATTAATATCCTTGTTGTTCTTCTCAATTTTCCCCCTGTTTTCTCCTATGTTTTTCTATGTGCGATTTGTTATTGTGTAGAAGATCTGTTGTGAGAGTGATGGGTTAATAAATTGTTGAAGTCGTGAGTTTGCGTGGGTAATTGCAGATTTGCTGGGCAATTTTAAAAAGCCCCAATTCTGTTCTTCCTATGGATAATTGAATCCTTATGTGTGCTTAAGAAAGTCATTTCTACGAGTATTAGACTGATATCATATTGAATCCTTTATGGCCCAGAGATTAAAGATATTAGGTTTACCCCACAAATGCTGTAAATTTCGAAAGACATTAGCTTTACCCCCACAAATGCTGTAAATTTCGGTTTGTTCTGGTAAACCAAAACCTTTCGATAATACAATCTTTAGCATTACATAAAAACAATCATTTCATTTCATTCACATACACAGTAAGAGTAGCCAAAAAAATAGATAGTGGTTAGCTCTTTAAATAACTCAAAAGTAGAAATTAATAGAATATCATTGTATAATTTTTCATGATTACTAATACATTCTACAATTTAATAAATATAAGTATTTAGGTTTATTTTTATATTTTCTTTTTTTTTTCTAAAATTTTGGGAAAAAGTATTGTATCTGTAAATTTGAGTGGTTAAATTTGTATAATTTAAATGCTAGATTTTTTAACACCTTAAATCCAAATCCATTTATATATTCAAAAATGCAATTTAAACAACAAAAAATTACAATTTCATTTAAATTTATGTCATGGAATTCCAAAATAATTAATGATAATGACACCTCTTACAAAGTCGAAGGCTGAATTGTTTAATATGTCAAAGCCCATTTTTAATTTAAATTTCTTAACCCAAGGTGTGTACTTTCTCATTTTCGACCCTCGTGTGTATATAACAAGGCATGCAAATGTTGTGAATAAGTGGATGTTTTACAGGTTTTATGTAAAAAACACTTCGGGTTTTGTATATAATGGGACATGTTAACGCTCACATAAGTAGATATTTTATGTGAGAATCAAGTTAAGTGGATATTTTATGTGAGGATCAAGTTAAGTGGATCAATAATGTATGTGGTATATTCTTAGTGAAAGGTCTAAAGCCAAAGTCAAAGTCAAAGAAAAAATTGTTTTATATTTATGTGATATGATTTAAATTATCTGCTTGTAATTAAAGTGGGGTGAATTGAATCTATTTTAGAGAAATAGAGAAATATGGGGATAACACATTTTTTTTAGAAAACAATTTATAATGGTTTGGGTTAAACTATTTGCTTGTAATTAAAGTGGGGTGAATTGAATTTATTTTAGAAAAATAGAGAAATATGTGGATAACACATTTTTTTTTAATAGAAAACAATGTATACTGGTTTAGATTAAAATTGGAATAATTTATTTTTTTTTATTATATTTCATCATCCAAAAGTTACTATCCACAAAAATACACGGGTCAACTATTCAAAAGTCACCATTCACAAAAAAAACTTCATAGTTCTTTAGGAAGTTTTTTCTTGTATATGGATCGTCAACAATTTTGATATGGGGGAACTTCTACAGGATTTGGTTCCCATTGAATCACTTGTCCTAGTGAAGAATTCACCCTACTTTGACAAACCAAAGCAAATTGTAAGTTCTACTGGTAGGTTCTCTTCAACTTGGTGTCCATGATCCAAATCGATATAATGATGGTTGAGCTTTGTGGTTGGCAATGGATTTCCCACCCTTAAGGTAACTAAGACTCCAATAGTGATGGAATGTATGGTTGAAGTAGCTCCACATTACAAATATAGTGTCAAGGAAGGGTTCAAGATTTAATTCAAAAGTGCCTCTTCTCATGCTCTCCTAAAGGAACACAAAGATGATCTAGATGGCATAAGAGTCTATCATGAAGGAACAAAAATACCACCTAGATTCCATTATGGAGGTAAAAGTCTAAAATTTGTTTACTTACAACTAATGTTTGATATGTAGGAACAAAATTAGGACCACAATCATACCATTGAAGCCACTATGAAGTCTCATGTCCACATGAATTTTGGAATATGGTTTGATGCTATGATCAAATGCCGATTGAGGAAATGTGCAACTCAATTAGTGTTTTCCTTCCTATACTTTATGTTTATTTGAAGTTGTTGAAGGTATGCGGACCACTTTTGATGGTAGTCATTTTACAAGTTGCTTTGCATAAATTGAAAATCTTTGAGGTTGGTGGAGATGATTGTTTCCTTTCCCATAATATAATGCTTCCATTACCAATAACCTTGGACAATGGAGTAAAGCTCCTTGTCATTGGTGGATTATCTAAAAACCATATTAGAGACTGTCTTGCCATGATAGTGGTTAGTGAGCATTGAACTAACAACATACTCTGAGGAATGTGTATCAATTTTTTTTTTTTTTTTAGGACCTAAAAGAATAAGGGTTGACATAGAGAAGAGGAAAAACCTTTAGCTCCTTGAATGCTTTATGTTGTGTCTTAGTGGACACAAAATTAGCTTTGGCTCCGCCCTTGGTCCCATCACTCAAGGGCCAAGCAATATGAGATTACCCCAACATGTACCTACAATAAAAGTTTAGAAGGCCCAAAAAGTGATCCGGATTTATAAATGGAACGAAATTGAATACAGATGTATAACATAGAAATACACAAAGATACAATAAAACTTGAATTCTATTAATAAATAGAATATGTCGAAACTATAAAAATGCAAACTGAAACAAACTTGTTTGAATGGTGGCAGCTTATCTCTGAGAAGAGATGTGACGGCTATGCTCATTCAAAAGAAGATGGTTACAATGACGCTCTAAATAAATTTTTAACATAAATCATAAATGATAAAAACCTAAACATCCAAAAACCTAACCCTAGGAGATAAAGCGCCAAAATTCATGTGGGCCTCGATGGGGTAAGTTGGTACATCAACTTCATGGGGTCATAACTTTTGTATACGATTTTCATTTTAGGCACACGATAGCTCGTTGGGAAGAACTATCCGAGGAATACACATGTTGCCATCACACTATAGCTAAATCCTATAGTGTGACTATGCCTCGTGC